>CM067350.1:56474233-56536733 GCA_034190875.2 Urechis unicinctus | reverse complement strand
TCCATATGATTGTATCAAAGATACACTTGTAATAGTTCAACTGTAAGTACTTACGGACGCAAGCTAAATCCATATCACCGGATACGCCAGCCCCTCAGTAAAGGGCATTTGACAATCTGTGATTCTTACTAACAATCCAAGCACTATTGACCAGAACCAACAACTGCTGGTCCGCTTCCCCAACCTGGGTGCTGAAGACGTTATGCTTCCGGGGACAGCCGGTCTGGCCTTTACAATCACGCTAACCTCTACCGACGCCAACGGCAGTGTTGTACAAAACTTGGAGCATGCCGTGGTTAAGAAAATGACAATCGAGATTTCGGGCAACAAGGTTATGTCCATCAATGACAGCGATGTGTACCACTGTAACGGCGACCTATGGAAAACTGCACAGGAGAGAGCATACGCTCAGAATCAGGTTATGGAAATGTGACAAAGATTCGAGTGGGGGCAGGAGACAAGGATGAGACCGAGGTACAGGACAAGGCAATATGCGATGCCTATGGCAACCGATTGCATATCCCGCTTGACTTTGAACTCCTCGAGAGTCACATGCCATTCTACCAGAGTGCGCTTGGTGACAGACTGGAATACGACCTCACATTCCCCGACTACAGCCATGTGATTTACGCAACGGGTGACACCAATGCCATATCTTTGGATTATGACATAACTTGCATACACTACGAGTGACACACTGTGGAACATCAACCTGAACGTAACAACCTGCAGTATGAAGTGCATCCTACTGCTTTTTGAAGACCCAGCCAATGCCTCATTTGCAAGGAAAACAGAATCATTCAACAACACGAAGCGGGCAAAACTGCTGCTGAAGACTGATCAACCTATAGCCGCACACGACGGTAATATAAATATATACCAATAAGACGTCGTACACGGCTGATCAACCTACTGCATATACCACTGACCACAATTGAAACAATATTGGTCGTCGCAACACTGACAGCAGTTGCGTCATCGGTTGCTGGGTTAGGTATAATTATCTGGATCCTGATATCATCATTGATCAACTCCTTGCTGAGTGTCCTCCTGATGCGGAGTCTCGGCGCCCTGCAGCGGCTAAAGGCCCTATCTTAGCTGACAAACCCAGAGGGGATTCAAAAACTTCTCATTAGAGAGATAGGCTTGCTGCGGTCATAGCGAGTGGTCAGGCCCGTCAGTACCTGGGTGTGCAGTCCGGAGAACGTCTGACAATTGACCAAGTTCAAGTAATGACTGATGAAAAGAACACCAAGTTATATGTGAGATACGAGGCACAGCTAGGTGCAAGCATGACGCGCAAGCTTGGACAGACGGCTCTACAACTGTTCTCAGGTGCTACTTGTATGTTTCTACCAATCCCACTACAACATCAGCAAAAGCTAATTACAGACCTCGAGGCCAACCCGTTTGTAGGGCACGCACTAAGCACTGCCATTTGCAAGTTATATCACCGCTATGGCATGTACTTAGCTCCGCTAACAGTGGACTTAACAACGGCTGTCAATTTGGACAAATAAGTTTAGTAAGCAAACATGTTATTGTAGATAACGAACACGCCACTGGCGGTGGATCAACAGGGCCTGGCAGAGGCAGTGGAGAGGGTGAATAGTGAGTCGGAACGACCTATGCAAAAAGCTAAAAGGGTTGCTGCAGGGCAGATGGGCGCAGCAGCTCCAAAAGTCAGTCAGAATAAGCTTCTGAGAGAGCTCCGTGAGGCTAAGGCCATGCTAACATCGGCTAGAGACGAGGAAATGGCTGTGGTAGAAAAGCCTCATGTCATGTAAAGGCCTCATCATTTTTGGCCGACAGCTACATGGGATCCCGGAGGACTCGGTTGGGTTGTCGGTGGCGTTGGGTTGTAGCATGGTAGTATTCAAAAACACACAGCGCCTCCCCTGCTACTGTTGCTCTCAAAAGTCAATGGTTACCCAGGTGGTATAATTATAGGATCCCTTTCATATTGATTAAGACCAACGTGACGAAGGAAAACCCTTAGATCGTGACTCTTGTCATAAAGTGAGCCCCATACAGCGGTTGAATAAATATAATCTGCGATTAAAAACAAAACACATTACATACTTTTTATCAGTAAATATATGATTATTCGTAATATTCAACATGAAACCATTCTATTCCTGATCAGAATAAGCATTCAAACTAGTATAATGTAAACAGTTAAGGGAAAGACTGACCAATAGCTATGCGGTCCCCGGTTTCATTGGTGGGGTTGGTGTAGGCAGTTAGGGACAGGGTTGGTACAAGGCATTAGAATAAGTCCTTGGTTGGTGGTTAGTAGTTAGTAGTTAGATATGTTTTTTTACTTTAAGATTTGGCTATGTATTCAATTAAACATATTGCCCAAATCCCAACTCCAGAAGGCAGTTTCCCTATTCAGTCTTTGGCAACTCCTGTGCTAGTAAATAATTTTGTCTCATAATGATCTTTTGATTTAGACGACATTCACTTAAAGCCCTGCGTGGAAGTGTTTATACACAACAAGACATATATTGAAATTACGGTGTATAAACACTTCCATGCAGGGCTATAAGTGAAGTTGTTTATGTTATCTGATGAATCAAAATAGAGTTTGTGCGCATGCATTGATGGTCTTTATATTTTACCTGAGAAACCTTACCATTCTATTTTGAACCATTTAGGTGATTGGTTAAGTGTGTAGCTTCTAGTATTGCCATTGCAGGCTCTTTATTTTGATTAGATGGGTTGAGGGGGGCAGCTGGAGGGGTGGGGGGTGTCACCAACAAGGATCTCTAAGGTATACACAGTTATGTAAAGGAGTTTTTTGTTTGGTATCAACATGAACTGGCAAACCCATGTGAAATTATATTTCTAATAGTTACATTACCTGTCAGGTGATGCAACTAATGTGTTATTAATGTTAAGACGGAATTCCTTCTTTTCATTTGAAAGGTATGATAGATATCACGATTGTTTCTTTTGACGTAACTACTTTAGTGGTGTTTCTCATGTTTGCAGGCATGGCTAGTTGAAGCACCAGCACTATGATTGTAACCCAATAAGTTGATATCAAAGAACAATGTCCAAAGCAAGAGCATCTAGAAAAAACGACGTCAGCAATAATTGTGTTGAATTTGTTACCTTCACCTGTGGAAACAATGATGAGTTTGTAGTAAGATGAGCCATGGACAGAGCATGACAATCAGTACATCAACAAAGTGTATAAGAGAGCTGTCCAAATAAAGATCACACACACTAAGACACAGTTAGTGATTCAGCCGGTACTCCACTGAAGTGAAAGATGGGTAGCCTACGAATAGTGCAAATCTTTAATTAACACACACCTTTATATATATAAAATATATATATATATATATATATATATATATATATATATATATATATATATATATATATATATATATAAATATATTTATATATATATATATATATATATATATATATATATATATATATATATATATATATATATATATATATATATATATATATATATATATATATATAAAGGTATTAGTCGTTATCTGTTGTGGACAAGCAAATATTCAGTTACAGTATAACGCACACACATACTACTATTAATTCAAATTGTGGTCTTGAAGGCATGTCTGGCCTTGAAGCTGACCTCCTGAAAACTGAAACTGCTAAGCCGCAGAACCCTCATGGAAAGGTGCTGTTGTAGACCTATATATATATATATATATATATATATAAAATAAAACTCATGTTCATGTATATATTCATAGAGTAGAGGTAAAGGGTATCACCTAAATCAGGTTTTACCTGGTCCCTTTATATCCAAGGGCACATTGAACTTAATCATTCTGTTTTCAAATGGATTTGTATAAATATATAAATTTTCAATGATAATGTTATCAAACAACAAAAGATAAAAATATATCTCCATGAGTCCAGTTACGATCGAGCAACATTATGATCAATGAGAAAAGGCATGAAGTACGAGTGCTGGTAATGGGTAATATGGAGTCATCTGGGTTTTGAAATGGTACCTCATTATAAGGAATGATATATCGGTAATAGGTAAGTAGATTTTAATTTAGGTCTGTACAGTTACAGATTAAAGCCTTGCCTTTACGATAAAAGTAGTCCCAACTCCGACCGATAATTTGCTAGATTTCCAGAGATGATAGAAAGTAAGCATCCGGTGACACTTTCTTGCATGAATTTAGCCACTTCACTTCGATTAAAAAGCTGTTTGTTCGCTCTACGCACGTGCTTTTGGGATTTTGAAGATGGCCTCTTGTGTTTATACCTCTCAACCAATCGAAAACATGTTAACAGATGCACCGAAGAGTATTTTATAACAGATGGGGTGATTTGCTGGAGCAATGAGTTCTGCGTTGTAAAGGTCACTTCGATCAAAGGGTTATACTTCGGTCGATGTGCATCACTTCAATCGGCGGTCGTCCCCAACCTGTTGAAAGGATATACACGCGAGGACCACTGCACTGGCCTCAAAAACTTCAGGTCGACCCAGGATGGAAGTTCATGGGCGCAATTAACCAGCTGCTGGCCAAACATGGTGCCTCCGTCAGGCGTGACCATGTGGATGTCCCTCGAGACAAGGCTATAGTGGAAAGCTTTTACCGCACTCTTGCTGAGCGTCTATTTGTACTAGCCCAACAGACCAACAGTCGATCGGGTACTCCCTTGTTGGTCTAACAGGAAAACCCACCGTTTATCGGTAGATTGACAAACATGCTTAACTTAAGGCAAAAAAAGTTGCACAAAAGCACTCTTCCGTGGACCCGGGGCACTTGGTAGGGCTCAAAGAGCAAAAGTTCAATCTGGTGTTGGCGTTCGCTACCTCTACCAGTCTGGTGAGCTGGAGCAGGGCCGTCGTCGTGCAACTGACCCTGTGTGGTCACTCAATGTCTACCGGCTTGGACGCTCTGTCACTAAACCCGATGAGCCTGTGCTCTACGATATATTGGATGGACCACTTAGTGGCTTTGTAAAGGAGGCGCTAATTGTGGTGCCACCTGACACGCAGCTACAGTCCGAGTGTATTCTCAATTAGCCAAACATATAGACTATATACACAAGAATGGTGGTAATTGCAAACAAGTGCCCTTGAATATTACTGGGGAAAAGAGACCCTTGCAACAGGCCCTGTACACAAGAATTTTGTAATTTTCACAGATATAAGATGAAACACGGAGTCATTAATATTCTTTGTAGGATTTGTCAGAAGGGCATAACAAATTTTGGTTTGTGGGTTTGACAAAATCAACTACAGACTTGCGTACAAACAGAAAAAAAAACCCCGATTACTGCACAACCCAATGAGCTCAAAACCACCCTGACTCACCATGAAAGGTGTGGAGCAATGCCTTGCGCCGGGAGGCGCGAAGGGCAAACTCAAGAAAAAACGTTGGCGATATCCTGAAGAGGAGCAATGGTGATATCCAAGAGCGGTTGGAAAAGTGGACCAATAAGGTTGCGGCTGGGCGTTTGAGTCAGTCGCAACACTGTGGATCGACTTTGCCTGCCATTAAAAGGTGGCTACTTCCTGCTACTACCAAGTGCACTGGCAAATAAGAAGGCGATATGACTCGGCTCTGCACCCGGTTGCTAAACACTCACAGTGACCATCTTAGTAAAACATTCAGTGTCTTTTAGAGCTGCTGAATGGTAAAGGCGTGGAGTTACTATTACCAGTGTTGCAGCTTGAGAAGGTAGAGAAGCATGAGCCTAACCTAGCCCTGAACATCTTTGGCTAGGAAGGGGTGGGAAGCTGTGCTTCTTCTATCATAAACCACATCAATAAACAGCGAATAGTCTTCTGTGAGCTATGCCTACATACCGGGCCCTGCACCTCATCCTACCAAGAGCAACACCCGGAAGACAGAGGAACATGAGCCTTGTGGTTACGGCTATGTATTTGTCAGATGCGATAGTCAGACTGAACCCCCTGTTGTGTACAGAGGACTAAACACTTTGGAGAAATTCTTACGAGCCGTGCAACAGGAAGAGCGCAAGATAATTCAGTTCTGTCAAAGCCTGCTCCCATGCGCATGACACATGAGCAAAGAAGAGTCCACAATGAGGCAACCTACTATTATGTGTGTAAAAAGGAAATGGGCGCCGACTCCGTCCGCAACAGTTAAGTACAGGGGACCAGCCCATACCGCCTGCAATTTGAAGCCGTGGCTGAGTCCCAAGACAACGGCTGTGCCTGTGGTCTTCCACAACCTACGGGGCTATGACTTCCACCTCATTGACAGTGGACTGTTCCTCCTAGCCTCGCTGGTCTCTGCAAATAACCCAGAGGTCTTTATAGTGACTGCTAAGTATGAACCTGACTTGTCGAAGCGCCGCCTGTTAATGCGCAAGTGAGTGTACCCCTATGAGGATAACTTCAATGCCTTGCTGCCGCCGATCCAGGAGTTCTACAGCAAGCTGTCGGAGCAAGGTATATCTGCTGCAGACTATAAACATGTTCAGGTGTAGAAACATGGGCGATTACCTACCTGTACCTACGCACATACATGCTGCTCCTGGCGGATGTTTGAAATATTCCGCAAGACCTGCCTGAAGCAGTATGGGTACTACACCAGCCCCGGTCTGTCATGGGACGCGCTGCTTAAGAGCGCAGGTGTGGAGCTAGAGTTACTCATCCACTATGACAAACACCTGTTCATTGAGAAGGGCCTGCGCGGTGGGAAAAGCATGGTGTTGCATCGCCAGCAATCCGTACGTGGAAGGCTTCGAGAAGGATAAGCCAGCTAGCAAGCTCCAGTTCCTTGAAGCCAACAATCTATATGGATGGGCGATGAGTCAGCCTCTACCCACTGGGGCGATTGAATGGGTAGATCAGCCTGGGCTCGTTGCCATGCAGATACAGGACCATCCCGACAATGCCAAAACCGGATATATACTCAAAGTTGATCTGGAATACCCTGCAGCGTTACATGCTGATCACAATAATTATCCACTAGCGCCAGAGTGAATGGTTGTTAGACTACCGGAAGAATTGGAGAGCAGAGCAGAGGATGAGAAGCTGGTGCCCAACCTGCGCAACAAAGAGAAGTAAGTGATCCACGACATGAATCGCTCATATTCAATCAGATCCCCTGGATGGCGTCCTACATTCGCATGAGCACAGACCTGCGTAAGGTTGCCACCAGTCACTTTGATAAGGACCTGTTCAAGCTGATGAACAACTCCGTGTTCGGTAAGACAATGGAGTATCTCTGAAGGCGAGTCAACGTTAAGATTATGCACTCGGCAGAAGAGGAAAATACACAGGCCTGTGGCCAGTCCCGCGTATGGTCATCACAAAGTATTCGATGACGACCTGGCTGCCCTGCATAGACCCGCCTAGTGCTAAACCGCCCGGCGTATAAAGACATGTGCATAATCGACCTCTCCAAGCACCTGGTGTACGACTACTATTACAACACAATGAAGTCCAGACGAGGTAGCGACCTGGGCCCTGCTATACACAGACATGGACTCGTATTCGTTTCTTTCTCAATTTTGCAACCATCAGGTCGCCATTTTGAATTCTCGAATGTTTTGATCGAGTACTTCCGATTTTCCCAATCAGATGGTACAGTATGTCATTATGTTTTTTTACATGCGTTCATGTGTACTTTTGATCGAGCAGTTCCGATTTTCCCAGTCAGATGGTGCAGTATATCATATCATTATGGATTTTTAAAATACGTTCATGCGTACTTTTGATCAAGAGGTTCCGATTTTCCCAGTCAGATGGTGCAGTATATCATTTCATTTTCGTATGTTTTTTTTTTACATGCGTTCATGCGAGAAGCTCGAGTCAAAGGAAGCCGTGTTTTTGTACTTACTATTTTTTTGAATTCCAAAACGAAACATATTTTTATATTATTCAGTGCGCCTTTCAGTCAGTCACTGTTCAGAATTCCAAAGCGTGTCCGGTCCTCATCGTTGGATAGGAGGACCGATCGTAGTTAATAAACAATGCAATTGCGTCACCAACTACCTCAACATCCACCAACCAAAGAACATGGCCCTGATTCTGTTGTAAGGCGCTTAACGATACAGGTGAAAGGGTCTGCTGGGATCGAACACAGGTCTCAGTAGCTCAGTGGTAGAGCTATCTACCTTGTCAGCAGAGGGTCCTGTGTTCGAATCCCAGCTAAGACATTTTCACCTGGTCACAAAATATCAACAGTATCATAACATCCTCCACAGTATTATTACAATCATATTGAGTCTCCAGAACAAGCCGTGCAGCAAGAAATTAAAAAGCTACATTTTGTTTGCACATGGTCCTCATCGTTGGATAGGACGAGCCCTCAGACTCAAAGGACAAATAAAAAAAGGAGTTAAGTCAACAATCAACTGAACATCTACCCACCGAAGAACATGCACTTGATCAGATTCAGCCTCCATATCAACCGGTGCAAAAGCAACAAATTGTTTTTATTCAATATGCTGCAAGCCAACTGCTTCTTATTGTACTTCCTCTATATACTATATATAATTTTGCGAAGCCCTGTGACTTTCTAAAGAAACAATTAATTGCTGTCATAATGGAAAAGTTTCTCTCCCATCCTTTGGACCATATCCAGTTGAACTGCAGCAGTTATTAACCCAGAGAGTGACACTCAGTCAGAAAAATTCAAAAGAACAGTGCATCTGCTTCATTTGGTGCCCAATTTATCTCGCCACTTGGCAGAGACCCTTACTGGATTCGTATTCATGGCCAGATATATCACAGATCTGGAACACTGCACCCATCTGACGATGCTGTGTCAAAATATGGGCCAGATTTATATTATTGAAGGTGATCAAACTGTTGAAGCCAGAATGAGACAAAGGGAAAATCAGAAATGCCGCAGTGATGTTATGGTTATTCTCAAAACCACGCTGCAGCGTATAAATACATGCATCAGGTGGAAAAACAAAACCCTTCTGAGGTTATAACAATGTATGAAACAGGGTAAAGATCAGAGAATGTTCAATGATCCACGTCATGACGAAGTAGCGGCACTATTCATTGGTGATGATGGTGCCCCTCAACCCGAGAGAGATATCGTAATATATCCGCATGGCAGACCACCTCAGAACATTTCCTATATGTCAGGAAACTGTGATCCCATGGTTTATCCAGTGTTATTCCCACATGGAGAACTAGATTGGCGAAGAGGAATCTTTAGAACTCCAAAGAGGAACACTATGACATGATTGCAGTTTTATTCATGTCCACTGCATTTTGGAAGGAAATTGTTCCAGCAATATATTGTTGATGCGTACGTGAAGTCAGAAGCATACCGCCTGAACGTCATTCGTCTGAATCAGCCACATTTATTAACTTTTACCTGTAACCCAAAATGTAGAGAAATCACACCTAGCTAGAAGACAGAGCATCGACCAGATCTGGTTGTAAGAGTTTCAATCTCCATTTACATGAGTTCGTTCATTATATTAAAGATAAACATGTGTTGGGAACAAGTGGCATTTGTTTATGTAATTGAATTTCAGAAACGAGGGTCGCCGCATTGGCACATGCTCATTGTTCTACACGAGGATTGCAAACTGAGAGACTTCAACGATGTCAAGATGACCATGGGGAGCTATTGAATGACAATTCAGACTGGTCTGCAAGAAGTGGACAACAGGTGGTTAAAGTACCACAAAACCCATGACTGAGCAAAAAGTTTAAAGCGCACATTAATGTAGAAGCCTGCACGACTATCAGTAGTGTGAAATACCTATACATGTACAAAGGCCATGATTGTGCCACTGCTGAAATATGTGAAACAAATGAACTAACTCATAAAGTGGTGTCTTTGTTCATTGATAAACGATATGTCAGTGCAGTCTATATGATAATTCACATACTATACTTAGATAAACATTCCACCTTCCCCGCCAGAATGCAGTTTACTAACGAGAAGGATCTGAAGAGAAAGCGCTTCAATGAGCAGGGTCTCGTGATACACATCTCACTGCTTGGTTTGAACACAATCGTAATATGGAGGGGGTAAGACAGTACCTGTGCACAGAGATTCCAAATCATTTTGTCTTTGATTCTGCTCAAAAGAAATGGAAATCTCGAACAAGAGGAAGCAAGAATATATACAGTTATTCCAAGAGATAAAGAGCAGTTCTGCTTGATATAACTCTTGCTACATGTTCGTGGAGCAACACGTAAACTTGACCAACGAACAATACACCTGCTGAAACGTTTAAAGAAGCGTGCTGTCTCTTGCATTTACTTGATGATAATTCTGAAATAGACTGGGCCCCAACAGAAGCTGCAACATTCCAGATGCCTTCTCAGTTGAGTAATATGTTTGCAATCATCTATACACAGTGTAGTCCGTGTGATGCTATGGAATTCAGGAGCAAACACGAAGAGGCTATGCTAAAAAAACTGCATGCAACTGCACAACTTTCCCCTACCACAAACTGAAATGATAGGAATGCAAGATATTCAGACTATTCTGTGCTGACCTAGGTCTTCCGACTGCCTACATGGTTGGCTCCTTTGAAGAAAGTCAAGACGTGGAACATGAACAAGCTATTGCTACATCTAACATGGCTTTGCTTAACACCGAATAGCACATCGTGATGGTGTTCTCAAAGCATTAGAAGATATTTTGCAAGGACATGCTCCGATATCACATACTTTCTTACTTGATGGCCCTGGAGGAAGTCGCAAAACGATGGTCTACAATACTCTTATTACTGATTTCAGAGCCCGTCGAGGCTCGGTAGTTGCCAGTGCTTGGACAGGAATATCTCCTAGGAGGACGCACTGTGAATGGTTTATTTAAACCACCTGTGCCAATACTGGAAACAGCCACAATGTTGTCTCCTTCACTTGTACATGCAGAGAGGCTGAGTTCTGTCATGCTTTTTTTCATTGATGAGGCATCAATCATACCACACCATGCCCTATCTGCCATTGTTACCATGTTAAAGTACATAACAGGGAATACTGTGCAATTTGGTGGGAAAATATTACTGCTTTGTGGGGATTTCAGACAAGTACTGCCAGTTATACCTTAAAGACCTCAAAACTGTCATCATTGAAAATTCACTCGAGTTAAAGTGATCAAGAACATGAGAGCAAATATGAATGAGAAGGACTTTGCAAATTGGCTTTTATTGCTTGATAATGGCAAGCATACGATTAACTTTACAGGCTGCCCTCCTGGCTCAATTCAAACTTCAAACGAATGCAGCATAGTTTTAGAGCACTTTGTGGATGATGTATTTGAAGACCTTTCAACTTCTAACATCGCACATGCCGTTATCATATGTCCCACAAATACATTACAGCTTAATGATGATGTACTTGAAAAGCTTCTAGGCCAGATAAGTATATACCTTAGTACAGATGGGGCCCTCTGTGATAACGAAGAGGAAGCTCAAACCTATCCTGTAGAATTCCTATACAGTATCACCCCATCAGGGATGCCACCACACTGCTTGAGACTGAAGGCTGATGCTATCATTATGCGACTACGCAACTTGGATATTCAGAAAGGATTGTGCAATGCAACCAGATTGCGCTTAAAGCATATGTATGATCATGTACTGGATGCTGACCAAGGACAACGTGTACTCATCCCACGAATTAAACTTACTCCATCGAATGTATCTTTACCTTTCACTCTACAAAGGATCCAGTTTCACATCAGGTTTGCTTATTGTATGACAATCAACAAGTCACAGGGACATACATTTGATAGATTTGGCATTTACCTACCATCACCTGATAGACAACTATATGTTGCGTAGTAAAAACGAGGGTTTGGCAATTCAAGGAATTGTCGGAAGATATATACACTACTCAGCACAATTACTGCTTTGACGGAAGCCATCATGGGGATGTACATATGAACGGTGAAATACTTGCAGAGACAGGTAACCTTGCACAAGTTCAAGCTTGTACAAATGGCTTGGCATGAGTTCTGAAGCCTTGTACTCGTGTACCAACTGGCTTCTAAACTGATGCCGACAGACAATTGGTCTGACAAAACATTTTTCTGAGATTGATCTATCTATCATAGTTACTTATCTTAGTGACATGTTAACTCTAACGCAAAAATGTATCACTCCTACAGCTCATCTAATCCCCACCAGATGTCTTGAAAAGGTGCAGGCACTGAATTGGTTGACCAAATATGATTGGCTGGCAGCAATACAGATATTAATAGGAGTCATCGCATAAATGTTTAGATATTGGAAACAAAGCAAGAATTAATTCGTTAGATCATTAAGGGGTAGCTTAATTGGCCTTCGAATAAGGTAAGGTTAGTACAGAGTCTAACGGGACACTAACAGGAGTTTGTTGTATGGCGCCTACAAAATTTGGGCATACATGAATAGTTTGACTTGACTTAGCAGCCACCTTAGAGTATAACTGAAAAAAAGAGGGAAATTGATGTGAATGAAAAAGAATAAAAACAAGATTGACTGGACCATGTCATTCCAGCCACTGGTGTTGATGAAAAAAATGGTTTGTTGTGCCTATTGCCCTCACAAAGACCACTCTGCTCAATAATCTGGATCACATCAAGCAGCACAGAAGGCCAGCATACCGATTCTTTCAACCTCGCTGAAAAATTAACAGCATCAGTTTTTAACAAAACTGTGTACAGGGGGAATCCCAAAGCCTTTACGGCAACGGGAAAACGTGAACTAAGCGTGGCAATGACTGCAAAAGACCTAGCATTGGCAGACACGTCCCTAGGAGAGTTTCTGACCAGCTAGTGGGTCCTGTGGGTCGACCTGGTGACGAGTGACGATTACCAGCTCCATGGCAGTGCCAGGCGTATGGATAATGCGTCTGAGAGTGTCACTATTCAGATAACAAAACATGCCTGAAAGTGACCGGCGCATAGAACGTCTATGTATGTGATTATGGACGCATTCCTCAGTGCCTTCCAGCATAATGTAATCCTCTGCCCCACCATCCGTATCAAGCAGACCTACATGTCACGGAAGGGTGTGGGCCAACAGTTTTCTCTGCTGTTATCCAGCCCATAGCATCTCGATATTGCATTCTGTGAAGTGGTTCTCCTGTGCGTCCCCAAGCTGCAGGATATTGTCGACCTGCCCTTGGTATGGTCCTGGCGCTTGTGGGCTGAATTGCTTTGCGGTGCTGCTGCTCAGAAGGCTTCCGTACCTCGGAATACACTTCCAGAAGGCAGGTTACACGCTCGAGCTGGGATACCGTCATGCAGACAAGGTTGGACCATCGAAGTGGTCGATGATCCAGACCTTCTGTGGGTTGTTGATGGTGAGGCCCTGTTTTGATGGGGCCTCAATGGTTTCCTTGATGATATCATTGAGAACGAGCACCTCAGTATGGTCTGTGGCCGGTATCTGTATCTTGGCGTTTTGCCTGCTCCTGTCTTTGGGGTGGCTCTTCTGGTGTTTCTGTAGTAGCAGATCCAATGCCCAGTCGCGGCTGGGGAGTATGAGGTACTTAGAGTCCACCCCTCAATGAACCGATCCCAGTCAAGGCAGATGGGGATGACATTTCGCATCTCCCAACACTGGAACTGGTCGGGCTTGAGGCGGATACACTTCTTCAATGCTTTGAGGGCGTCGTCCTTTGCCCTGTAGTCGAAGGTGCCCGCCTTTCACAGAGCCAGCTCTCCATCAATTGGTGGTGGCTGGCCCTGGCCACACCACGTAATTTAAACCAATCCAGGAAGGTCTGCAGGTTAGCTCGTGGTACTTTGCAGACCTCGTCCCATATGACAATGCATTTGGTGTATTTCTACCCCACCAGCCCATGCGCTCTGATGTCCACTCTTTCTGACCTCTCCACCTTAAGAAGCTGTAATATGTCTACTCGCCAACTCTGTTTCGCATCTCCATGGCCAGACGGTGGTTGGATGCGAACACCTTTGGATTTCAACAGAACAGCCCAACGGCGCGCGAAGTCTTTCCACCTCCGTTGAGAAAGCTGAGCTGGTTCCTACTCAATGGATCGCTGTGGAGTGTCGCATTGCTGGGCAGGTGCGCATGCTTTTCTGTGCAGCGTGCGCTTCCAGTGGGTACAAATACGCACCCTTGTTGTGCCAGAAGGCTGTGGCTAACTCAGGGAGGTACGGGGGTACGATGGACTCAACTAGGTAGGTCAATAGCACCGTTGGGGCTCAGCCCTGCTCATCAAAGTGCTTGCCAAACCAGGCCGGAATGACAGAGTGGTGCCAGCCCTGAACTTCTATTCCTGGACTTCGGCAAATCCGATGCTGATGTCTAGAGGCAGAGGGCCGTTGATGGCTACTCGCGCCATGCAGTGGGTGGGGTGGCCAAACCGCGTGAATTAGGGTGCTGCCTCGCCATGGCCTTGCATGCTGGCCTGGGAGCAGCTCTTCATGTCAAGGCTGACGACGTCCTTGGTGTCGCTGCCATTGGAGTTCCTCAGCCCACCAAGCACTTGTTCAATGAAGGCTTTCTGAATGTCATTCAGGAGGTCAACCAGGGTGGGCCTCCAGCTGTTATTTTCTTTATTCACAATACTTGCTGCGTGGTTGGTTCCAAAGACCCTGTCAGCTAAGACCACGTCACCCAACCGAATGCAGACACCTTGCAGTTTCTCATGTTGATCCAACATTCTGTAGGTTTGACCATACTGAAGTTTCGACCACCACAATCGGCTGGTCTTGCGTGGGATGTTGAATGGCCTGCCCGATGTTTCCCTCATAAATCTGAATCTGCCTGGATTAGGGGAATTGTAGTTCCTTCGACCAAGCGTGGCTATCATAGAAGATGAACTATATTGGTTGCCATCGTCTGTGTTGATAATCCTGCTGTTTTGGATGTTCTCACCTGCAATGTCTTTCAAGACGATGCAAGTCTGATAATCCTCTTGAGATCTGCTATGTCATGAACAGTGGCGCCTGGCCTTCTGAGGACATCAGCTGGCCACTATTTCTTTATAGTAACGAATGATCTCTTTTAGTGCTTGTAGGGCCTACTGTGATCTGGGGGTTTCCCCCATTTCTTCTAGAAAATCGATACGAACTTGTCGTTCTCGTGTGTCATTCTAAAACCTAGAGACAGCTTGTCGTCAATTGGTAGTTCTGCTATACAGTTACGTGACTGTGTCTTTAATTGACAGTTCTGTTATACATTTATGAAACTGCATCTTTGATTGACAGTTTTATGATACACAAATTGTCCTGGTTAGCCCTAACCGTTAAAAGTTCAACCATAACTCATGGTAATATCCACAAATTTGGCTCACTTTTTGTACCAGCACCACATTTAAGACAAGGTATAGGATAGGTGCCCCATGTACAGTGCAGAGATTTACATACCCAGCTGAAAGTGTTTTCAGTATGACCTTTACCTGCCATTACATATACACTACAGAACCCAATCTCTAAATGTGTATTTTTTATGCCAGATTTTTTGTGCGTCATGCACGAGTATTCGCGCTTAAGTACAGGGTTCTGTTACACACTTATGTCGTCGGTTTTTCAGCGAGGTTGAAGGAATTGGTATACTAGCCCACTGTGCAGCCCATCAACTGAATCTGAGTCGCAACCCAAGGCAAACAGCCCTCTATCAGTCTTCTCTTACACCAACTAGGAGGATACTGTGACTCTATTTTACACCAACAGATTATTTTTTCTCCATGCTTTGACTAGACAAGACTGTTGTAATACCTAGAACAAGGACAATCAACATATGGTCATGTTATAAACTCAAGGTTATCTTCATCAAGGGAGCATGAATTGATCAATTTCATGCATTAAAAAAATAACAAGATCCATTTATTAATCAACATCATATTGAAGGTCAGCTAATAAAATATCAGATCTGTAAAAATGCCATGGATGATGTGTTCAGATGATCTCATCAGAACAATAAATTGAATTAAACACAAAACTTCACAGAGATTATAGAACATATCAAAGTAAAATTTTACCAAATAAGTTGGTCAAAGAGAATGTTTGTTACCTCATTTATACCACTGGCTGAATATTGATTATAATTTGATGAAATTTTGCAGATAATAGACGCATTGAATAATCATCTTCTATTGCAACATAGTACATTAGATGAAAGTTTGCACACATGATATTTCAATACAAAAATACAATTCCTCAGCATAGACAAAATTGTGGCAAGAACAAATGATAAAATCATCACCAGTCTTTGTATTCCTATTACAAATCTCCATTGCCTTGTAAACAAGCAAAAAAGCAGCCAAACAAGTCTTGATTATTCATACCATCATCATAATTCTACTTTCTTCCCCTTTTTCTTCTTTTTCCCCTTCTTTTTCTCTGACTTTGGTTTGTTTGAAGCTTCTTCTTCTTTATACTGATTGAAAATACACACAAACATACTTCTGATACAGCGTATTGTCAAAGATTTATTATAAAATGAGAATTAAAAACAAACAGCTTATGGGATAGTTATGATTCAAAACCAGAAAACTTACACGAGATGATCCTTTACCGAAGTAGTCTTTGCCTTCAATTGTTACTAATTCACATCGCTCCTGTTCTACAAGGAACATCTTGATTTCCCAGGCTTTGGCACCATCCTTCAGCATGAACAATGCTCTGTTGCTACCGACAACATACCTAACATACAAGAGGACAATGTTAACTAACATGGACAATGTGCATTTGAGATAGCATAGATAAACAAAATATCAGAGCATCAACTTCCGAAGCCAGGCTTCTTTGGATGAAAAGAAATAGCTCAGTGATCTGAATATGAAGAGTGATGTGATTTATGTCTGGAATTGAGTGTGAGGAGAAGATAGTGTGATTGGAAGGCAAAAGAATTCAAAACACTTTAAGGTGAGCAGTGCAAGAAGAGATGGCTTTAATCCAAATGCAGAGTCAAGATTGTTGGTTCCAAAAGGAATAGGAGAGACAACGATTGTGGGTGTCAATAGTCTAAATAAATTATCTAAGCCAATGCATGATTGAAGTACAAACCAAATCCTACCTTTGCACCTCATAATGAGCATTAAATAAGCTGGAGTGCCAAAGTTGTGTGATGGTGTCTGTCTCCTTCTCAGTCGGGTTGCCTGATTCATGAAATTACACAATACACACGACCTCGATTGTTGCAACATTGGGTTAAAAGTATGCATCTTATTGTAGTGTTGTTGAAAGGAAATAATTAATACCAATAAGAGATCTGATCTGAATGCAAAACAAAACCCTATATAAAAGCACCACAGAAATGTTTAACGAGTGTTCTGGAAATGCATATTAGAACTAGAGAAATTCACAATGCAATGAGTAAATGATGCACAACCAGTGCAAAATTTTCATATTAATGCATTTCAATAGTCTGCTATTCATCAAGTCAAAACTTCATCATGTAATTGCCTGATACGGTAGCAAACATCATGAGAGTGCGACCCTGCTTGCTCTGCTGTAACATGGCCTCTGGGTTGTTAGGGTCGAATTGTGACATATCTACTTTTGGTTGAGGTCTTTTCCATTCAGGTAACTCATCTTCCTCCAAAGGTTCATCGTCCTCCTAAGAAAACCACACATTCAAATAACAGTATCCATTCAAAGTGGTAGCTTATTTGCAAAGACAGTAGGCAAACTCCTGCCTTTTTGTTCACCCAATTAATACTACCACAAGCTCTATCGAGTCCTGCCAATCAATCCGTGTTTAAATCAGAGGAATTCCATAATCATAAAGCTGCATCAAGACAATAGAATTGTGCAACTGTTGTTTTTCAAGCTCAATGAGATTTTCAACTGCTTGATCAGGAAGACATGAAATATTAACCTAAATAGACCATGACAAGTGATGAGTATTTCTAGTCCTGCTTTAACGGTGATATAATTATATGCCATCCTACAAATATGCTATCCACACAATGGCACAAATTATATTTTGACTTTGAGCAGCCCTATCTTGATATCAATGTTCTGTACCTACGAATCGATATGGAACGAGAATCGGAACGAGAATCGGAACGATTACCTCGGTTCCTGCACTATTTTGGTTAACAGCAGTTGCGCAATTGTTTATCAATTATCACATAAGCCTTGAGAATCACATCTGTTGATCACTCCAGCGCCATATTGCTCCAAAATAAACATGATGTCGAAGATGTGAACTTTCTCTTACTGGATTCAACAACCTAGGTTGACGAAATCTTATTTGGTAACTAACTAAATTTGGTGAATAACATTCATAGATGTGAAAATTAATTCTGCATATGTGTGTTTTGCTCGTGCATTATGTATGATTGGAACATTGCCATAGCATTGGCTATTGTGTTACAAAATAACTGATTACCAAGACAAAAATAATATCTTCCTTGTTATGTTAACAATAATTATCCTCTGTTTATAGTTTTCAAAGCATCCTTTAGCACTGTGTCATGAAATATAAAAGCAAGAAGGAAAAGTGTACTACTTGGGAAAGTTTTCTGTAGCCAGAAGATGATGAAGTGATCATAACTCCTATCGTCATAGTCTATAGTCATATCAATG
The DNA here is from genome assembly GCA_034190875.2 of Urechis unicinctus. Lineage (NCBI taxonomy): Eukaryota > Metazoa > Annelida > Polychaeta > Xenopneusta > Urechidae > Urechis > Urechis unicinctus. The sequence continues at coordinate 56,518,266 of CM067350.1, read as the reverse complement.
TATGAAATTCCATGGCAATGTAAAGCCTTGGAATAAAACATTAAGGATGTTAACATTGAAAAATCCTCCGGGAAAAGCGCACAACCCCGCGGCAGCAACGCCCCTTTAATTAGTATTATTGCAAACAAACCTCCCACTGCTCGTACAGCCTCTCCAAATCTGCATCGTTGTAGTCTGTCACATGCTTTTTCTTCCATTTCTCTTCTTCTTCCTCAGTTTTAACAGAAACGCCACCAAATGCAATGGAAAAAAATATGAAAATAACGAAGAAACGGTTCTCGGTCAGACAACAGGAAGCCATGTCTGTGAGCGATATGAAGTAAACTCCAGAAAGTAATTCCTGCTATCACGCTCGGTTGCTTAAGTCATGACGGGTAAACACGATAATATTCGCATCGACTACAGATGCTCCCTCTAGCGACCGGTATTGCTTACGGGGCGAACTCTGAGAGGCTCAACAAGGCCCCGCGCTACAGCGACACGAATACCAGTAAGATGGGATATCAGCGAAGAAAGGACTGTTTAATAAAACAGTGTATGTTCCGAGCGAATGCTGCAAAACGTTCTGTGTCACTAGCGGCAGATAGACCTGTGTTACTATATGGATGTGAGGTATGCTACGAAATGTTTAATAATAAATTAGTCTTGACTGTAAATAGCAATTCCTTGTTTGAGACATCCCTCTGATATCGCAATTTTTGGGTCCTTGGGTCCAGCCTATATCTATATTCCTATATATATATATCATATATATATATATATATATATATATATATATATATATATATATATATATATATATATATATATATATATATATATATATATATATATATATATGTATATTTATATATATATATATTTATATATATACCCCAGTGGGCACAACACGTGGAATCCACGTGGAAATCATGTGGATTTTTGGTGAATTGGTGGATCCACGTGTTTTCACGTGATATCCACGTGGATTCCACGAGTATTAATCACGGGGGAATTTACGTGTCAAAAACACGTGGAAAAGACGTGTATTTTATGACCCATTTGTAAATTATTATTTAAATATTTCTTTTTTCAGTTTATACCAGAAATATGGCCATGTGTTAACCTGACAGCCCCAGCTAAGCTTGTGCTAGATATGCCAAGATATAGTGGGTTTCACAACTTTTGGTGCTATCGATCTATGAGCTCTGGGGATGATGACGGTTTTTGGCTTTCATCTGCTTAGTTACTATCGTGACAGGGGTCTCCTGGAATAATGAGCCGAAATTCAGGTGAGATACTCTCCAAACGTAGGCGAGGTTCGAACCCGTGACCTGCTGGTCCGTGGTGGAGACCCCACCGGGGGTTAACCGCTAAACGCTGATGGCGCGATTTGCTGCAGTTTTGGAAAGTTGAGAATTCATTTGCTATATTTTTGACAGTTTCTAAGTTTACAAGTGAGTCATATTCAAATGTTATTTTTTCAATGAAAATAAGATTACTCAAGTAGCTGTACAAAAACTGCTTGCCGTATATAATGTCTTCATGGTTTATGATTTTATGCTCATTGGTGCATGAAACCTGTATTATCGCTCTCAGCAGAGTGCCAGCCGTTGCAGCTAGTTAGTTGCAGCAGAAAGGCTGTAGGCACGCCTCGTGGTTTTTTGGAGGCTTGCTCCTTAATACACCACAACCATCTTATACACACACCATGGTTCATCTGTTGACTGTTCCTCCATCTCACAGTCATCGTTCATCTGTCAGTCCATCTCACAGTCATCGTTCATCTGTCAGTCTAGCTCTGGTGTAACGGTAACATGAATTTATACCAGACGTCTTGTAGGGCTACTGTCAGTCCATCTCACAGTCATCGTTCATCAGTCAGTCCATCTCACAGTCATCGTTCATCTGTCAATCCGCTCCACACGGTCGTCATCGCTCATTTGTCACTCAGTCCCACAGTCATGGCTCATCTGTCACTCATTCTAGCAGTCGTCGGTTGAGCAATGATGGTTTTCCTTTAACATAAGTGCACATTTGTGAATATTTTCTTTAAATATTTTCTCTGTTTTAATGCTGCTATTGAGAAAGGTATTATTTATGAGTTTGCAGTCAGCAGCATAGTAATTGAACTCTGCATAAATTTGTTTGTGCACAGGTTTTCAGGAGCGCTGCCTCTCCTGCCTCTGCAAATCAGGGATATACTGAACAGGCAGGAGAGGAGAGAGCTGGCTGATAGTGGCAAAATGCTTCCTGAAGCTGTGCAGATGAACAGCACTGAGGAACTTCAACATTTTAAATGAGCAGTTTATGGACAACCAGAGAAAGAATTTGTGGGTATGTAAAATTTCAGTTTTTTTAAGGAGGAGTGGGCATTCGATCTAATAAACAGCAATGAAATATTTTCTAAATGTCACATTTTTGTGTCAGTTTCAGAAGTGTATGAAAATCATTGTGCAGTGTCCGGGATACGATGAACGATTTGACAAGCAGGTGAGATTCTCTATGTATATGATGTAAATCCATGATCCAAACAACTTGCACTTATGCATTTTGTCTGAATTGGCAATGTTTAAGAAATTTCCATGCACCAATTGTATTCATTCAGACATATTGCTTGCAGATTAATCACTAATTCCCTGCAGTGCAAGCTTAACATGAACGGGTCAGGTGACAAAGCCAGCTTTGAGAAAATGGCACTCTGCAAATTAATTGTCGGTAGGTTCACCATTGGCTAATTACTTGGAAGTCCAGGATAGTTTTTGATTTTAATGATACACAATAAATAATGAAAGTCAGTTGTACGATGTATGAAATTAGATAGCTTATATTGTCCTCTTTGTACTGTGCAGAAAGTGTAGTGAAGGGTCATGGGTTCACCGAGGCTGCTGTTAATGTCTTTCTCGCCAACCGACTAAGGAATGCACCCAAGAGAAGTTTAAATATTGCCTATTGGTAATGATTGTTGATTTACTCACACATTTATATTTTTCATAGATTTGACTAGATCATTTACTTAAAGAGCCACTTACATGCAAAATTCAAATTTGTGTTGTCATCTAATTATGAAGATGATTTTGTGACATTTTGACAACAGTATGACTGAGATGTCATAATTGCCGAGATATTACCGATCAAACTCGCAGACTTTCCTGTATGAAGTGATCAAACTCATTCACTCACTTTAGTTTAGTGGTTTACATCATCAAAAAATTCGGTTTTGCATTCAGTGGCCTTTTAAGGTACATTTTATAATTTGCATTTGATTAGGGTGAAAGTAAATCCGTTTACAAATCCACAGATGAGTCGCCCATCTGCAGATGGGCGACCCATCTGCGGATCACTTGATGGACTGAAAAAGGCCCATCTGCAGATCGCTGTGACCCAATTGCGGATCAGTGTTGCATCGTAATTATACTAATGGATTTTAATTTAATCCTGCTTTGTGCTACAATACGAACAAAATAAAACTCAGTGGCACAGTCATTATGCCAAACCCAAGCGTAACATTGTAAACATAAAATTTGAAAGAAAATCATTCACAAATGGTTCTGACCCAACTGCAGATTAAGAAACTCATTATAGAAAAAATAACAGATATTCATTCATTTCCGTTATGTACAGCATAATGTACGAAAAATTGTGCCGTAGTGCCAAATTGTAAGCAACACGGAGAAAATATAATATAGAAAAAAATAATCTGCAGATGGTACATCTGCAAATGGGTCAGACCCATCTGCAGATGGTTATGACTCTTTGTTAGGATAGATAAGACCCAACTACAAAAAAGTATTACATCATTATTTTTTTAATCGACATTTATCAATTTTTTTGGTGCAACAAAACCAACAAAAATTCAGTAGCCACAGCCAGAGAAGAAAGCTATTATGTCAAATAAAAAACACACAGTATGTCAAAAGAACCTCATAATCAAAAGTAATAGAAATCAATATCAAATCCAACACCTACAGATATCATCATTGACAAGTAACAGCGGAGGCAAAGGCCATCTTAATGTGAGATAAGAATTTCTGGTGCTTACCAGTATAGCCGCTTTTTTAACAGGAACAACCAGTTCATCACTTACGCCTAACTCCTAAGGCTGGCAAATCCATTAAGTCAAATTCCTTGGACTTAACGTAATGTCGAAAATGTGGATGGACTTCTTCAGCTGGGTTTTGAAGATGATGCACAATGTCTTTATATTTCCCACCAGTGATCACTGGTGTTCTTTTACTCTCGAGAAGCTTATGAACGTGTTCATCCAAGATGATACGACGGCGTTCTCCGTCATCCATTTTGTTCTTTTTGCGTTCTCAGTGGTCAGTTTGAAAGTGAAAGGTAATTTTTATTGACAGCGCTTATATTCAGAATCTCCAGACCAGCTGGGGTACGGGATCGTTCGTGACGTGTGATTGCATTGTTTTGTTTTTCCTACAGCATTCAAGTTATTTCTAGGATTTGTCGCATATATTCTCCGCTGAATACATGACACTGCATATACGGAAGAGGAGTCACAACGTCTCCAAGACGCCTTTTCTGTTGTTAAATTGCGCTTGTAACTTTTAAGTTCCAATAGACACCTATACCCGATACGCCATTGTCGCTAAGCGAGCTGATAACGATAACAAGTAAATCTGTGGTACAATCTACCTATATCAACATGCATTGTGTTTTCGGATATATGTAACGGAGTCAAGATCATGATTAAGTACGTTCAGGTACAAAACATGGCTATTGACAATAAAAGTGAGCTTCATGTGGCACTCTGCAAGCTTTGATGGGAACATTTGAGACAAAAAAGAATTTCCTGAAACTGACTTAAATTGATTCAAATATCCTTAAACTGTTAAATGGGTCAGAACCATCCGTTTTCAGTCCTTCAAGAGATCCGCAGATGGGACGCCCATCTGCAGATGGGCGATCCTACTGCGGATATGTAAACGGGTCAGACCCATCTGCAGAAGGGTCAGATCGGCAAGTGGCTCTTTACACACACACACACACACACACACACACACACACACACACACACACACACACACACACACATACACATATATATATATATATATATATATATATATATATATATATATATATATATATATATATATATATATATATATATATATATATATATATGTATAGTGTGTGATATGTATTATTATATATATTGTTTTAGACACATATATATTTGTTTAGATACATATCCATGCATATATATGTAACCTTAAAGGTTAAATATCTGTGTGAGACCACTAACCGAGACACCTGCAACTGAGCTCTAGCTAGGGTTGTTGGCCAATTAGTGCAAGTTTTCTAATCTCGAACGATTCCCTTAAAAAAAATGCCAATGTTCTTACATAAGAGTTTGTTCTCGTTACTCATCACCCATACATATTTGTCATTGGGGGGTAGGTGAGAAAAATTGTCTTTGTTTTTGGCAATGTCGTTGAACAATGAGACTCTTTTATTTTGATATTTGGGGCATGTGATCATGAAATGCGTTTCGTCTTCTGTAGCTTGCATTGCGCAACACTGTCATATTCTATCATTTACATTTTAGATGGTTCCCCACATTGATTCTATATTTAATGGACGGAGCTCAGCTCAGCTCAGGTCAATGTGTCGATTTGCTGAAATAACGCACGTTCCCTGTTACACTGTTATGCTTGCAGGATTCTGCTCAGCACAGTTTCGATAATTCTGATTAGGTCTCTCCTTGCTGGTCTCACTTTTGAAGGACCAGTCAAATTATCTTATCCGGTAGTGTAGTCCATTCCAGTTTAAACAAGCTGACAGTCACAAAGATCAAGGTTCGGAGTTATGTTTATCACATTCATCAGAATATGTGATTACTCAAATGACATTTCTAATGATGTATTCATATGCGTATAATGATAAATCATTATTGAATAAAATATTACCACATCAAATTCCAGTCTAAAGTTAAATATTTGAAATAAAAGGCGATAATAAGATTATTCGGATACTATAGTCTCCAGAATGAGAAGTGGTGGATAACCGGATAATTTGACCATGGCACAGTGTGTAATTCCCCCCGACGAGCCTTCGGATGTTGCCGACACCGTGTATGGTAAGTTGTTGTCGAAATGTGGCATTTGCCGTCTGATACCGTATTAAAACGTGAATGTAATTGTAATAAACGAAAAAAAATCAAAATCAACACAACCTTAGCCTTAGGTCTAAGCCTTAGGAGTTAGGGCGGTTGAAGCGGCCCGGGGTGGATCGGTATACACCCTGTTTGCACTAATCAAATGCCACACAAACTTGGTTTATTGCAGCTATTGATTTTCTGCTGATTGTGTTCAACAGAATAATCAGTACCTATATAGCACTGATTGTCATTAAAATTGGCGAGTTGACTAAATCAAATACCAATTCACTTACTGTACCTTAGATTCGGTTGACAGTTTGATTACATCAAACTTGTTAATTTTAAAGATATCCATCATCTACTTACAAGGGCTAACTGCACCAACTCCCTTCCAAATGGACACTCAGGCTCATTCACGTCACTGTATGAATTGGTCTTTGGCATATTAATTGGTCCTGTTTTCTCATAATGGCTTGGTCTAGATATGAACTATTTTTTGGTTGCCATAGAAGCTTACCCTTTTTTTCCATGTGAGAACTCCCAAAGTCCCTCCCTCTGGGCTGAGTCACATGGATGCTATAAACCCTCTCTTTGAATCTTTTGGTCAGATAGGAAAATATCCTAGCACCTTCAGCTTTAAGTGATTTTGGTCCACAATAATTGATGTTTGCATTGATCTGTACACAGATATCATCAGAGACATTCGTGACCCAGAAAAGCCCCAGAGTTTGGAGGAACTTGATGTAGTATATGAAGGTGGAGTGTTTGTGACTTCATTCAACACAGACAGCTATCTCATCAAAATAGAATTTGTCCCCACTGTTCCCCATTGTTCCTTGGCTACATTAATTGGTGAGTTAACAGAAGATTTGTTTTATTATGAGTTATTATTGTATGTTGTGTATGATGATGATCTGTAATGGATTGTCTGTGATTGTCTTAATAAATGCATGAGAAAATTAAGATTCATGACAAATTACTTAATTATCTTTAAGCTCATTTAAAGATATGTATAGCAAGCTGATGATGCAATTCAACTTTACCATTAAGTCAACATTCATTTTTATTAAAAACTGCAGGCTTATGTATGCGTGTCAAGCTAGAACGAAACTTGCCCCACAAACACAAGGTTCGGTAGTTGGGTTGCTATTCCTTATTTTTTTACAAGTTTTGTGATAATTATCTTCAATGCTTGTTGTTTCGTTTACAGTTGGACATTTATATCAAGGAAGGAACACATGATACGGCTGCAGAAAGTGGGTAGTAACTATTATTTACCATGTTTAACCATCTTTTTTTTCATGGAGGAAAAAATGGTTAAAATCTTATCCTCCTTCGACAAATAAGCTGTAAATGGTGCTCTAACGTGGTTTCTTGCCAGTCACCACAATGTGACAAGTTTTTCATATCACAGGACACCCACTGTTCCTATCTTAACTGGTATGTGAGATTAATTATATCAGAAAGATCACAAGAATTTACATGATCAAGCACATAAGGTTGTTCGCTGTGGCGAGAACAATATCTACCTAAATGTTTTGATGAGGAATGAATTGCTATGAGCCACTCTTGTTTAACAGCTAATTTGAAGAAACACCCTGTTATTTCACTCTCAAATCAATTGAGCTAATAACATAGATGATGCCATGGTAATCATCCCTCTTCGAACTAACTTATATTCTGTTTTACAAACACACGTCATCTCACTGTTGGCGAGTACCATGACTCAAAACAGGGCTAACCTGGGCGTGGAAATGTTCAAAGTGTGAGCCATTGGGTGACTATGATCAAACTGTGCAGGATCATAAAACCATGCTAAGAGTAGTGACTAAGGAGGAATCAGTTATTGGGTACAAGATTCAATTAGCTGGCGATTGTTAAATGATCAATATGGATGAAATTATATAATTGTGTTCCAGTCAACAAGCAGATCAATGACAAGGAAAGAATAGCTGCAGCAATGGAAAACCCTAATCTACGAGATCTAGTCAACCAATGTATCGACTCCCATGATCGTTGACAACAAATGTTGTGCAATAAGATATGTATTTATGGTTTATTCTTGCTATTATGTACATTCAATGTTTATTGCTTGTATTTGTATAGCTCCTTATTAAAGACTTTCTTCACTTGTTCCTATCTTATTTGATTGAAACATCAGATGATTGATAGCACATTACCAACCAACTTTTTTTCCCTCTCTGTCCATATTTCAAATTCACTCCATTTTTTTGTTACAATCTTTCAAGGTATGTCTTGAATTGATAACCACATGAATAGCTGTACAAGATCAGCTCAACAAACCAAGCAAACAATGCAGTGATTGAGCTTACTTTACAATTGGCCCTAACTAGCACCAGGATAGGTTTCACAATGCTAAAGTGCTAGTAATGGCGTGTGGTTGGGGGTGGAATTGTAAAAATTAATGAGTTCCTGACTAATATTTTTATTACAAAACGCTAAATGTAACTGCATCTACAGCAGGTCATGCATCGTGATAGAGTCTGATTCATTTCCAGCAAAAGGCAATGTTGCAAGAAAAGAAACAAGCATAGTCATGTGGCTCACTCTGTCTTCATTAATTCCAGTCGCGTGAACCATAGAATCAGAGAGCTTTGCGATGATATTCCGGAGGAGCCACAACATATTCAGAAATGCTGAAGAGGGAGTGCATGTTTTTCATGAGGTACTTCAAGAAGTCTTGGATATGAAATGTTAGAAGTTGAATACTGCGTTCATCCAGTGGAGTATAAGCCAACATGCCACCCAGTTTTACTGAAAAACACACACCATAAGCAAAGATTTGAAATAATAATTTTACTTTTGACTGTGGCAGGAATGAATATTTCACACCAACTAACCAAACAAGCGCAATAAGTGGATAGTTCCGTAGATTTGAGACATCGGCTTGTCAGGGTGATCTGCCACAAGCTGAATGCATAAAAACAAAAGCCATCTTGCATTTCAAACGCAACAATCATCTAAGATATATTTTTAAAGATTTTCTAGGAAAAGGGAATATACAATATTGTTGGGAGAAAATGTGCCTACATTGCCATACTGCGGTCTTTCAAACTTGTAGAGTAGTTGGGTACCCAGCATGACATTGAAATATTCACGTAGACCCTTTGTCATTTCCATGATGGCGTCTCTATAAAACACATACTTATGCTGATAGTGAAATAATATTTATTAAAACTTGACAATAATAAGAGAATTTTACAAATCTGACTTATGAGTTCGAGCAGCTACATACTTGTGAGGGTTATTGGGCTTAGCCAGTTTGTGCTTCACATAATCATCAAGTATAGTGTCCACATTTTGCTTGCTTGGAAGATTTACAAGCTGAAAATATAAAACAGATAATTTTCATTAAGGAGCCATGCCATTCTGCTTATGAACAGAGCGGAATATAGATGACAGTATTGTCAGGCCACTGACCTGTTTCTGTCTGTTAATGAGATCCCAATCATCCACAAGCCATGGCTTTAGCTCATCTGGGATCTTGACCTTCACCTCAATCTTTGTTTGAAATGCCTCTTCCTATAACCGACCACAACACATACAGCATATCACGTCAATATCTCACCCAGCAACACTGCCTTATATTCTAACTACAACCTTGTTGCCATGTTCTGTAAAGATCATCAGATGTCAGTTAGGAGCATGTCTGTTGTAGCATTTTTCTGAGCAACTGAAAGGAGCTTTAATCACAGGGATCCCAACTCCAGTACATTTGCTATGGCTTATGATAGGAAGCACAAAATATATAGAATAGAAATCGCCAAAAGACAAAATCCATTGATAGATTATGACAAAAATGTTTTTACCCAAAAGAAAGTTGTCGATAAAATACATACAATACAGAAATAATTCTTCTTGATTATTACCTAAATAATATTGAAAGCTTAAAAATGTGATTGAAACTTACTATTTCTACGGCTATCTCAAGTCTTGGCTTCTTCTTTTTAGGCTGCTCTTCTTCTTTTTCCTTTTCTTTCTCTTTTTCCTTTTCTTTCTCTTTTTCTTTTTCTTTTTCTCTTTCTTTTTCTCTTTCTTTATCTTTTTCCTTTTCTTTGGGCTTGTCTTTTGATTTCTCTTTCTCCTTTTCTCTCTCTTTAGCTTTTTCTTTATCTTTCAGTTTTTCTTTATCCTTTTCTTTTTCACGTTCTTTCGCTGCAGAAGGTCAGCAACATATGCTAAGATATTAATTTACGGTTACAGTACATTGTCTGCATTTAAAAATCTTTGGACAGTTCTCAATATACATAGCAAATTCTGTGATTTATCAATAAGAAAAATTCCTTGAAGTTATACCATAAGGGCTGATCAGATGTGGAAGTATTAAAGATGAGGTTAACTCACGAGGGCGTCCCACTTTTCTAGTGGAAGATGGTGTAGCTGGGGCATCCACTAAGGGGGATGCAGCTCCATCTTTTTCAGATCCTCTCTCTAGTTTCTTCCCCTTAACCGCTTTCTGACTACGACCTTTGCCACTGAATAAATAGTAAAATCATGACTTGTAATGCTGACTAATTTTTTAACATCAATCATCCTTCTATTCAAAAGAATACCAAACAGAATTGGATACAACTGTGTTTGTGTTTATTAGAAAACAATGCTGATGAGAAACACTCAAATATATCACTTACGACTGGGCTTTCAGCAGTTCCTTCTGCTTTTGAAGGCCAGCTTCATTGAACTTAAGCACTCGACTTTCAGGCACCCATTCATCCCAGCTGAATGCAAACATGCAAAAATCACATGAGATCATGCCCAGTACAGAAGATCACTGGTGGTGACACTAATCTCCTGAGGCAACAGCACTGCATTATCTGATAGTCTTCATGGAAATAAATCACAGCATTGATTGTGTTCAATTGCAGACTAATATGAACCAACTTTTTGTTCCAGCCATTGTAGTGTATAAAGTAGCGGGAAGATTTCTCTTTGACCTCTGCTTTTACACACTGAAAACCAACACAAATGAGACTTCACAATATCATAAGCACACCTTCTTCTTTGAAGATTATTCTTTGAGCATAATAAGAGTGAAAAAACCCTGACCTTTGCTTCATAAAGAAGAGGACCATGAAAACAAAGTACCCGCTCTCCTGCAAAAAACAAAATAGTGCATATTGAGTGAATCATATCCAGTTAACTGATAGCACAGCATAACTGAAAAATAATAGCGAGGTTAAGAGAGCAGAATTCAAATTTCACACTGATCAATGTTATTCCTGATCATGTTCCAGTTTAAGAAATACTGACTCTTCTGAAACAAATTCATGTTGTGCTATCCATTGATTCTGACATTGCACTGACAGCGCTTCAGGGCTTCCAGCATATTTTCTAAAATTCTTGAAGTAGGTGTAACGTCAAAGGTCGTGTGACCTCTATACCAACAGGGGTTCAGCGTTTGTTTACAGGTAAGGCATTCCTTGGCGACGCATCCGCAGTCGCAAAGCTATCGACAATCGAAGTTGTTTTATTGTGTAAATAGAAGCAACTTCTGGTGAAGAACTTATAACTTATATTCACAAGTCATTGGTAAGTGTATCGCGATGCCACCAATAACAAGATCAAGAATCAAAAACTTGTTTTTTTCGCCTCTAGAAGCTAGGCGAGGAGATTTGTTTGTTTCAAGATTCTGTTAGTTGTGATTTTCCATTCAATTGGACCTTTATTTCAGCTAGATCACCAGTATAGTTGTGTATCAATCCTTATATTTTATTCCTTAAAATTGTTCTGATTTCAGAAATACCAAAACAAGTTTGTGTTAAGGGCTGTACAGTTGAGGACACAAGATTGGATGACCTACTGTCTCTGAGTGGCCTCCTTGTTTGGAGGTTATTAAAAACACATCTACTGTGGACCCCAACCATGAACCCACACCTGAACCAGAGTCTGTTTCTCCTGTCCTTGCCCAACCCTCTCCCATTCATCATCCACACACGACATCAGACAGGGAGCATCTCTACACTGAGATCAACCATCTCCTCACTGAAAGGGATGAAGCCCTTCTCAGGGTTGCTCAACTGGAGAAAAAAATATCAATGAATGCTTTTCGTCCTCCAAATCACTTAAGAATGATGATGAAATATGCCAGATGATGACAGGACAGTTGTGTGTGTGGGTTAATTAATCTGTGTACTGTGTACATCTAAAGAAATCATCAAGGATAGTTTAACACCAAGAGAACAGCTCATCATGTCCCTTGTCAACAGGTCAAGCTCTCCCGCAATGTTTCTTTTGTTTTCTATGCTCATGCAAAGTGTATACCAAATACAAGGACAATTGGCTACTTTTGGAAGTGTATTGACTAAATGCAGTAAAGAGCAGGATTCATGGTAAATTGGCCCAACAGAGACAACATCATGAGGATGAAACCTCCAGTTTTCAAAGCAAGACTTCGGTCAAGATTGTGAAAACAAAGGGGTCCAATATGGACATAAGACATTACTCATAAAATGAGGATAATAATATCGACAAGATGGTGAGATGATTGACAAACCATGAAATCACACAAAACAAATGGCTAGATGATTGACCAACAATGAAGTTACATGTAACTTTTAAAAAGTGCTCAACAAATGGGTAACAGCGTAATTTGACTACACAAACAATTATTTGCTTTTCCTCGTCTTTTTGGCAACTGGGGCAGTACCAAATCATGGCAGTAGCCTTTTAAGTTTCAAACACTTTAGGTCGAATCATTCATCATAACTGTCACTTTCAACCATATTGTCCAAATCAGTTGAAGTCTTACACAGGTAGTACTTCCTTACAGTCCCCAACTTCCATACAATCAGGGGGAACATTTTCATTTTTTTACTGGGACCATTCTCAAGGTTTCTACTTGGAAGGATGCAACATTTTCAAATAAATACTAATTTAGCTATGAGAGAACACAAGAACGACTCATCTTTCCCAAACCTAACTTCTACACTGTCTACTTCGGTCCAAATCATGAGATCAGCGTAATCAACTCCAAACAAATTCATCTGCATCTTAACTTGGGAGAGGTAGGGGTGGTTTGGTTTCAATTTCTGTTATTCATCTAATGGGAAGTCATTATGCTGAGTTGCTTCACTGAATGGGGTGGTGTGATACTTATAAGGACATTTAATTTCAAGAACTCCTTTGCCACTTGCAGGACACATTTATCTGAGGAGGCACCAAGAAAAGAATGTGTAGTTGAAATGGTCAGTCCAGACTTTTCTATATGGATATCAGTGTGAGGGCAAATATCGCTGAGGTAGAGCTTGCATCATCTTCATGGCCACAAATGGTACCAGGCACTTTGAAGAATGGGAAGGGATGCAAACTTTTTAAACTAGATAAATAGTAGGGTTGTTGATCTTAGTGTGAAGAAAACTGTGGGCAGGTGAAGCAGTAATGCAGCCAAGCCTCTGTTCATGCCAATGTGGGGAGAAGGTCTATGCCTTAATGGCATCAGTTACATACTGTGCTTGGTCGGGGTTTCTTGAAACTGGTGTAGGACGTCTCGGAGTAGAGTGTCATCTATTGGCTGTGTAAAGTCAATCAATCAATTTTACCTTGACTTTCAATGAGGCAATGGTAAATAACTGGATACTCCATATGCGACCACTCTGTGGGATTGTTAAGCTATCGCCATCATAGTCTATATAACAATTGCTAAATAATCGCCATTGCGTTTGCTTATATTGTTGCAGAACGGTATTTTCATACTGTCCTGCAAAGGACAGTGATATACGTCATACACTATATTAGCCCTACAGGACGTCTGAGGAGTCCTGCGATGTTTGATCCCAACGCATGCCATGTTTATTTTTACAATGAGGCAGTCCGGACTATTTCAAACAGATGGTAGTTGGTAGCTTTCATGATAAAATTGTATGCACGTCTTATACTATGATACAATCACCTGGGAATAGGATGGTATTTGGTATGATTGCATGTAACTGAGGAAACACTGGTTTGAATATCAGATTTGAAGTTTTATACCAGAAATAGAATTCTGACACCCAACCCCCCCCCCCCCCCACCTAATCTAGTTTGATATGAACTTTCTAAACCAGTAACTGAAATATATGGGCAGCGACACAGCTCTTGCCTGATGGCACCCGCAGACACCGAGGAGAACCCACTCCGTGAGCACCTACCAAACGGAGAACAAGCAATTACCATGTGACCTTATATTGACCAAAATGGTGTTCATCCCAATTGTTCTGAAATCGATATGGAGATGTCATTTCTTAAAGAATCGCATCGATCAGGGGTGAGCTTTTGATGCAAGATGACATAAATTTTCACATGCACTTCATTGAAGTTGTTTACTATATGCGAAATCCAGCGTGATATTCAAAAATATACGTTAATGTGAGCGGAAAGTGATGATGCCGACCGGGTTTTACACTACATGATGTAGTACATCACTGTCCGTCTTGTGTTCATGCACACGAATGCGGTTTCTTATTTAAGTCTGCTATAGGATACCATCACCCTGCCATCCTAGCCACTATGTGGGAAATCCGATCGCCATTACCATTCAGGGGCAAAGCAACACCCCGTCTCGGCGCCGGGTCCCGGGTACCACGATAATGGACGATAATTCAGAATACACAAAGAAGCCACATCCATAATAATGGTATGAAAGGCTATTCTTCGTTTATTAGACACAACTCTTGCGGCTATACCGAGTAACGACAACACATTTTACCTTCCTGGAATTTGAACTTTGGGGGCATGATTTTTAATTAAAATGATGTAGGCATAAAACTGAGTTATCATCAGAAATATTTTACTATATTTATTGTCCTCTGTATATTTGCTTATCATTTATACCAGAGACATGTCCTTTAATATATGCATAATTTATTTTATTTGGATTGAAATAAATTGTATTTTGTTCAACTATAATTTCATCTTAATTAAAATCACCTCGAATATGTGATAGTCAATTATCTCATTGGTGGACATCACAACTTCCGGCGTCTGCTATCGCGCACTTCATTCTTTGACTTTGGACCCCAGTTATGAAAGTTGCTTGGTGTTTATTAATCAACATCGGTTATTAATCTCCAAAAATACCATATGATTATACGCATATTTGGGTTCTTTAAAGTTTGTACCACTAACTTGGTAATTTAAGGGCCACTTCTTGCAGTGCAGCCACCACTGTGCACACAGCGGATCAGATAGGGGCTGGACTCAAGACTGCGAGTAATCAGGTTAGGACTTTGGACACTTAAAAGAAGAGTTCGGAACGTAGGAGCAGTGGGATCAGATTATAGGATGGTGTAAAGGCCTTCTATTGGAACAGTGTATAAAATATAAACAGCTGCTTATTACACGATCGTCAAAGGATTTCTAAAGTGAGACTGGAATACAATTACATATATATTGAACACACAACCTTATACTATAACTTATAGGTACTGAGGTAGCGTCTCTTCACATTATGCACGAATTGTTCCTCAATATTTATATATAAGGGTGTTTAATTACAAACAACTTTCACAACAGTTATTTTACACAGGGTGACAACATTGTATGCATGTTCATTTACTCACTTATAAATGTCATTTTGTTTTTAGACTACAATGGCTCTGAAAGGAATCAAAGTGGTGGAGTTTGCAGGGTTGGCACCTGGACCCTTTTGTGGGATGATTCTCTCTGACTTTGGTGCAAAAGTGGTTCGAGTGGACAGGGTAAGAAAATAAAGCAACTAAAAATCACCTTTTCTGAAAGATATGCACATCTTCAATTCGGAAGGACCATGAGGTAGAATGTATCTGATAATAAAGACTTAATAACACCTTTGTTAGAATAAACCCTGCTTCAATGACCCATGTCAAATTAAGGCATTTGATCACAGGCAAGGAGTGCTAACATGGACAGACTTGCCCGTGGGAAACAGTCCATTGCTATTGACCTGAAGCATGCTGAAGGAATCAATGTTGCAAAAAAACTGTGCTTGAGTGCAGACGTGTTGATTGAGCCTTTTAGGAAAGGTAAGGTCATCACATATGCAGTAAAAATATTTATCCTTCTTGCATAAGATCCATTATAATTTTGCCAGTACTGGGTGCTCATTATATCATTTGCTACCAGGAGTGATGGAGCGACTTGGACTTGGACCTGATGTGCTTATGAGAGAGAATCCAAGACTAGTATATGCTCGTCTGACAGGTTATGGCCAGAAAGGACCACTTTCTGTTCGAGCTGGCCATGACATAAACTACTTAGCTATTTCTGGTATCGTTAACTATCACACTTTATGACTGCTATTCAAACCAGTGTTTCCTAAGTTACATACAATAATACCAAATACCATCCTTTTCTCAGGTGATTGAATTTGTAACAGGAGTCTTATCAAGGTTGGGGAGACAAGGAGAGAAGCCGTACGCACCCATCAACCTTCTTGCAGACTTCGCTGGAGGTGGAATGACATGTGCTACTGGAATCCTGCTAGCTTTGATGGAGAGGAACCAGTCTGGCAAAGGCCAAGTGGTCGACTCAAATATGGTTGAGGGAGCTGCTTATGTTTGTAAGACATATATTTGGGTGACTGGGACTAAAGTTTATGTTATGTGAGAAGTCTGATACCCGAGCAGTACTCTAAACATTGACCATACTGTGTGAAGCATCATTCTTGTGGCATACACAAGATGTACCTATGTGGGATGATGAGAAGGGAGCTGGTTGGCTTGATGGCGGAGCACCATGGTACGATACATATAAGACTTCAGACGGGAAATACATGGCTGTTGGAGCTATTGAAGCACAGTTTTACAAGAAATTGATCCAAGGTCTGTGACATAAGAGAAAAAGTAAACACTGTACCAGTATGAAGGATTCCTTCAGTGGTTACTAATATAAAGATGGATAATTTTCCTAGTTATTTTACAGGTTTGGGTTTGGCCCCAGAAGATGCTTGGCAGTTTAATGGTGACTGGACAGAGCTTCGAGATAAATTTACAAAAATATTCGCATCCAAGACTCAGGCAGAGTGGTGCAAGGTGTTTGATGAGACTGATGCATGTGTGACACCAGTACTGGAGATGGCTGAAGCAGGCTCATACCAACACAATGTAGAGCAAGGGACTTTCCGTAAGAAGCCTAGTTCAGCAAGGTTTGTACCACGAGCTGCCCCAAATCTCAGCAGAACTCCTGCCGAATCAAAGGAATACCCTGATCCAGATATAGGCCAGCATTCTGTATCCATACTTCAAGATATTGGCTACAGTACAGATGAAATTAATGCTCTGTTAGACAAACACCTAGTTGAGCAAACTAACCAATCCAAACTTTGAACTGGGGTATTAACTCCAGTTAGCAATGTCCTTTTAAACAGATGGCTGTTGTTCATTCTTAGCATAGGTGGAATAATAGTATTCATTATTTTGTTCTATAGCAACTAATTCACTAGCAGCATACTGCACCTATGTTCACGTTCTGGGTTATTTAGCTTGACAAGGATATCGAACAGCAATCGGATGCAATATATTTCAATTAAAAAGATTATGTATGTATGGCAGTGTGAATTGATTTTTTGATGAAAACAGCTTCCCTGAAATTATTGCAATTAACCAAGAGATGGTCACACAATATAAAAATTAATACAAAGGCCAAACTAAGATACAAAGGAGGCTGAAGAGAAATTCCTCATCTCACACATTCACCCCAAACTGAAAGCAGGATTTCAATGTTATGTGTAATTATGCAAGGCGAATTCTCAAGCAAAAGTTAGTGTGTATGTGAGAATAAACCCTAAGGCTACCCCCTCCCACAATCTGGTAACAAGTTTGTACCATCTCAATTCCCTTCCAAGGAGCATACTTTTGTCACAACAACAATAAGTGTAAAATCTAAGACAAGGTTTTACTTGCAGGATGTATATGGAATCATAAGTTCAACAAATGAAACTTTTTATTCAATTATATGATTACAGAAAATATGAAAAGATTTTTACAAGAAGAATTTACGACGACTTGTTTCCATTTCATGGCGCTGTAAAACAATACACAGTCTTATCAAACAACGAATCATTATTTTTATTAATTCATTTATCAAGCCTCTCACTTCATTTACATACCCCTAACTTAATACAAGCAGTATAAAGCAACAACATGAGATGAATTCTTACCTTGTGGACCCATTCATACTCGCCATATTTAGAATCAAAAGATCCTTTCTGTATGGAACGCAGTTTGAGGGTGAACCTGGGACCGAGTTCCTGCAGTCCCACTTTCTTAGAGCTTTTGAACTGATATCTGGAGGTAATAATTATTTTCTCTAATACATTCATTAGTAGACGAGTTCTTGCTTGAGAAAATATACTTTATAGTAGAAAACAATAAATTTCAGTTCGTGGTGGACAATACCTGTGATGTCTGACAAATACGAAATCCCTCTGATTGTGAAAAGTTACAACTCTTCGTCCTTGGAATTCTGGGTCATGAGGGAAGAGAGATGCCAGAAGCCTGCCTACAGTGTGTCCGAGACGTGTCCCGAAATTGTTAAGGACAACTTCTGGCAAGTGATGAGACATTTGCCCCGACCTCTTGAGTAAATATCACAAATGAAAATATTCAAATACCAGAATGTGAACTTTATGTCTGATAAATGTCAACTGTTATGTAAGAATATCAAAACTATCGATAATACCCTAACCAGCAACAAGCCATTGCTAATTTATCAACATTCTATGTTCCTACACTTCTTAGTTTGTATAGATACAACCTCACTTAGTACTCGTAATGCAATACAGATACCTGGCTTATGTCCGAAATATGTCTCTTCCAGTTACAAGCACATATGAATTCAAAGTGGGAGTTAAAACTTTGTAACTCAGTGGACAATGGTCATATCATATATTTTCTTTCAATCAAGATTCTATTAAATTATATTGTAACTTTCAATAATGAGGATATATTGTAAATTTGACAGTAACCAGATGGATTTGCAGAACCCTCACAACAGGGATGAAGGTCCAGCATGATACCATCGAGCAAACAGGTCAGGGGCACCTCCTTTTAGAGATGGCTCCCCATTTTACATAATCAGGAGGAATGAGTCAGATTGTTAAACCTCAGGATCAGCCAACAACCTGTGCGCTGAAAGGCAACACAGCTAGCCACTACCTCATGGGAACAAGCTGCAAACTGATTGAGCCAGTTGGATATTGATAGTGTTTTTGGACCTGACTGAGTCAATTTGGTATGACTTACCTTAATTTCCTTGGCAAATCGCACATTGGAAACCTTGAAATGTAGAGTTGGTCCTTCAGGAAGGTGAGAGATAACAATTCCATCTTCAAATAATTAAGGATCAATGTTGGCTACAACATATATTCTATAAATCAATATTAGCCAAGGTAATGACAACTTCGCCAGAGTTGTGCATATTCTACATGCATACATTATGCTCTATTTTTTTTTCATTATGACCTAGAACAATTTAAGACAAGTCCTGTAATGCGTTTGCCTCGGTGCACCATAATATATCAAAAGCATGGCCAGTTTTCCTGTCATTTATTATAATTGATAAAAGGATGCTTGGTTGCTTCTGGTCTTCGTTTACCACAATGAGATCTGTATATTCTCTCACTACTGCTTGCTTGATGATTTTTTTCAAGTCCAGACCACGTCTGTATAAAATGTCTGAGTTAGGGATCATCTTTTTCAACTCCTTACAGAATTTATTGGTTCTCTGAAAAAAAGGAAACATGAACATTATCTTATTGCCATAATAATGTAATGTCAAACCTTCACCAAACCAATTTTTCATCTCACTACTCAAAATGGTCCCCACCTACCTAAACTCTTATACTGATCTTATACAGAGCTAATGCTATAAATACTACAATAATCAGATTTGGCATTGAGATCCTTGCTTACATTCAAATGGCATTTAAACCTTTCGTATAAGGTAACAAGATTAGGTGGGGGGAGTGGGGGAGTGATAAGGATGATCCCACTCACAGCAGTGATTTTATCAGCAGTGGTGATGATGATCTTTGGTGTGGTTTCCCTGTTGAAGTAGGATGCCATCTCATCTTGAGCCTCATCCATTTGAACCTGGTACCATCAAATACTTGCTATGACTACTCCCAACATCCTAATAAAAAATATAGATAACAACATCAGAATACATAATGGGTGGTATGCAACAATGCAAGAGATTGGATTACCTCTTCATCCTCACCCTGGACCATAGTTTCATCTTTGACACGTTGATTCTCGATAGTCTTGGGTATTTGCTTTGGAGGTGCCTAAATGATTATCCATGGATAAAATGAATAGAAATATCACTAGTAATGACAGAAGTATATATTATTTTATATATATCAGAATTTCATATGTATTACGTTTTCACCCAGTTCTTCATTTTCACGTTGTCTTCTTTCCTTTTCTTTCTTCTTTATCTGGAAACAAATTATTGACACACTGGTGCAGTAGACTTGCACAGCAATGACAATTATATGTGAGCAAGTACAACTGAGTAAATATATATATGTGATATACTGTAGTGTCATCTTGATTCATGACCAATCACCATTGTGCACTAAAGTAAATTGATCTAACGTACTGCAAAAATCCTGAATGCTTCTCATACACATACCACTTTAATATTTTTGAAAACCTGTTTTCATTAAGCTGTTAGAGAAATTGTAAAGGTTTTTTTGTAAAATTGTAAGCATTTACTGATTGGAATATATATATTTTTTAAATGCAATAAACTTTTCATATAAGATTTTGTTACTATATAAAAAAAAGTACCATACCATGTGAACTTCCATGTCTTATAGGACAAGTAGGTTTCACATGGGACAAGTACAAATTGCCTATAGTACAAGTGAATGCTGGAAGTTAGTGTCTAACCCTGTTATACACCAGATATTCATCACATTCAATACATATAAGATACATTAGGACACAACATTGATGTGAAGTGCAAACTGCTCAAAATATAATTTTAGCCACCGGGGCCCGGGGGTACTAGGCAAGGCACCCGCCCCTGGTGTTTTGATGATCTGATGCCACCTTAGGGGCGAGGGTCTGTATGGCAGAATCTTGAGCGTTACAAGCAAATTTGCTCCTCCTCTCAATGCAGACAAGGGACAGTTTAAAAAACATAGATTTTCATATCCATAAATTTCTTACCATCCATCTTGCCTAGAGTGCAACAACAGTCATACTCTTTCATCAACAGAATCAACGAAATCCAACACAATTTTAAAATTGTTGTCCAACATGGTTACCGCGCAAATCGAAACATGAGCGATATCACAGCGTATTAACGAGAATTAACTAAGTTATGTGGGAGTCAACCATGTTGAGTTTTTGTAACAAAGTTTCATGATGTGCCGTATTTTAGTCCTCAAACAAAACAATTAGACAAAACTGTAGTAATAGAAACAGTCCTTGTGTCATTTTGTCATATAATCTTTCATTTTGTCAAAAATTTTGGGCATTGAGGGCTTTGGTAAGTTTTTAGCGAATTCATCTGTCACTTTGACTTCGGAAGCTCCGAAATTTAGCAGGCAGCTCTTCACCTCTACAGTTGTAAATAGCGCGGCGCTGTCAGAGGCGCAGTTTTTTTGCATACGGGGGTATAGCTCCGGTGTTATGGTAACATGAATTTATACCGTTACGAAGAGTTCGACGCTATTCTTCAATAAATGGCATCGATAGTTCGTTTCCTAACAAATCGCGATACGAAGTCTGCCATTTTGGAAACAATTAATTCTCGCGATTTCCCGCATTGCCTTAGCATCCCAAGTGGGGGGCACTTACCCTAACTCGGATAGGGGTGTGCCGCGGGACCTCAAAAACCTGTACCCGTTGTACTCGTTGAGAATGAGAAAAAGTATACTCCATCGTACAAGGTATTATGCGAATGTCTAACCCGTCGTAAAAGTCGAGATGTTGAAAAAAACACCCCCTTCGTGCGGCACATGTATACTATATCTTTACACTTAAGTGCCCCCCCCGCGCAATGCATGTGGTCTTGAACTTGTAGTAAACAAACATGTTGCTGTGTTTCTGACTTTTTACCGCTTCCCAAATTGATCGAACTATAAATAATTACCACGGATGAAATCACCAGCCGAAAAGGGATGAAATTGTCCGTAAAACATCATTGCATTCTGTAACTCCATCACTTGTGTATGTTTGGTGTTTGGTAGTTACCTGAATCGATCTAAAAATAATTGAGTTGCGTTGTTTCGAGAAACGGTAAGACGTCTACGCAGACGTCTTGTAGGGCTAACGGGGGAACAGTTAGCCGTGCACGACGTTTATTAACGTCGTGCGATGATCGTAACCAAATGCGGCGCGACAATACATGAGTTCCAATAATACACGATTATTACAGACACGTACATATGAAGAATAATTTTTCACATAATTGAATGTATATTAACAAGTTGAGTTAGTTTACGTGTGAGATTTCGTCAAAGGCGATTTAATCCAGCCACACAAATTCTGAAAAGTTCATGTTTATTTTGAACGACAAGATCGGTTTCTGCGCGCATGCGCAGACAAGGTTCTTCGCAAGCGAACTTTTTCTTTCTGAATTTTATTATTTAAGTATATGTGTCATTTTGTCAATGATTATCTTTTGGAAATATCTACTTTGAAGGGCGATATGTATTCAACGATATCACATTGACATTTAAAAAAAGATAACACTTATTGATTCCCGCAGTCTGGAGGGGGCACTTGGCCTTGTCCTGCGTAGGGGTGTGCCCCGGCATCTCAAAAAAAACCTGTACCCGTCATACAAGGTAAAAATGGCAAGAGCATACCCCATCCTACAATTATGAGGTCAACAAAACCCGTCGGGAGGCCGAAAAAAAACCTACCCCGACACATGTATTCTACCTCTTTATACTTAAGTGCCCCCTCCCCCGGGACCTGCAGCCACATGGCGAGTGAAAATGAAACTGCGTAATGTGACGTCATATCTCCAAAACTGGGGCTGCCGTGAACGAAAGTTGTGATTCTAAAAGTTCATTTGACAATTGCTAAATAATCACGAGACAGTGGATAACCAAAATAGTCCGGTTTAGCGGATATTCATCTTATTTGTCGACATATATATTTACGTAAGTACACAACATTGATGAGAAGCTATATGCACGCGAAATACAAAAATTGCCACACGACCCACATATCCTCAATCACGACGGTATATATTTATATTACCGTCGTGCGCGGCTAGGGTACAGTCTACACTCGTTGGTTGCATTTTTCATAGTCATCAAAACATAAGATAAAGGCCGTAAGATAAAACCAAATAGAATTCACACTTCAAGGTATCTGATTTGAATAGGGAATTATTGCGTTGCGTGAAGTCGTTGTATTGACGTCAAGTTGGGCCAGTCATGGGCGATAATATAATAGATACCAACCTTGCGCTGTTCACGTTTCATTTGCTTGTACAGTTCAGTGCGACGCTGTTTATTCTTGATAGATGAAATGTTTGGTTTAGGTAAAGATAGCTGTTCGTCCATGTTGGCTCCGTCTGATACATAATTGCTCTCCATCTTTATGGTAATCCTCCTCGCACACGACGCAAAATGTGCTTGCGTCTTACCGTTATGATCTGACACCAATCGAATATATAATCATAATGATAATTTGACTGCCTTTCTAGCCTTTAGATGGCGTTAGTAGGCAACATGTACTTTGCCTCGTCTCAAACAAGGGTTATTTAATCTTAACAAACCAAAATGTTTAGCAGAGTGTGGAATTTCGTCAAGCGGCACAAAAAGAAGTTTGTTTTCACAGGTGTCGTAGTTGGAGGTATGTTATGTACTTGACGGTTAATAACCCAATCACTTTCAAAATGATTTGTTTATGTCCTTTTATCGCTCACTGTCATCACAGGGATTCGTATTAGAAGGTAGGCTGAAATTAGAGAGAGATATATTGTTCGATCAATGACCCCCGACAGATGATATAACGAAGAAAGGCAGATTTATGTAATCTGTCTAATGACCCCGGTACCCGGGGTGGGTGGGGGGGGGGGGGGGGGGTTCACTTTGCCTTAACCCGGATAGGGGTGTGCCACAGGACCTCGAAAACCCGTACCCGTCGTACAAGGTGAAAATGGCCAAAAGCATATCCCATCGTACAAGGTATTATGCGAATGTATAACCTGTCGCAAAAAAGCGTACCACGTGTTGAACTGGTGCAGCATCCCAGATTTAGGATGCTCCAATCACAAGCCGTGTCTCTCGGTCACTCTCGGGTACTTTTGAGTCATTGTCTCTCATTGGTCAGTGTCACATTTTCCAAAGATTCGGCGCAATATTTGATTTGGTACATTTGGAAACATTTTGCTACACATTGTTAGCTACTGCTCTCGATGCAATGCTTGGAATGGGTCAGGGTTCGACACCAATTGTTGTCCGCTTGCGGGACAAGTGATTTTTCATGTCAGACAAGTGACCTGCCAAGTCAACTTGTTCCAGCAGTACATGGCATAAATTCCAAGCAGTTTTGGCCTTAGAGGTGATGGCCTTGCAAACTGTCAAACACAGCAGCTGATTAGCTATGAATATTTGCATTTGTGAACCAATTTGCTACTAGATACTGCAGTCGTTTGGGAGAAGAGGATAAACAGGCAGACACATACGCACACTCTCACACACACTCACCCACACCCACTCACTCACACACACCCACACTAAAACAAATATATACAAGGTAGTAAGCTGTGTATAGCCTGATGTGAGGCTGTGATGTGAGTAGTACAGTCCAACCCAATCCACCACAGTGGTAAATTGAGATGTTAGGCTACATGGATCATGAGTATTTAACTCGTTCATTAGTTATCCCTAGCTGAAATAATTTTAAAGGTGCATTTCATCAAAAATCATAAAAATTCTGTTTTGAAAATTCAATCATCAACCAATTCCCTACTGCATTTAGTAATGATTTTCAAAACATTGAGTCCAGTCGGTGACTCCAGCTATGATTATGGCCTTTGTCAAGTAAGATTTCTTATTTTTGACCGGACATGAATTTTAACCTATTCCATTGACGACGTTTCAGTTGCTAACCTTACACCTGCCTAAATTACCTCGGCAGTTGTACATTTAATAAGGTCTTTGGGAAAAAAATTATGATCAACATTTGTTGATCATCATATCCAATAATGTTTTGACCATAAAGTATTCTTCCAGGTGTTGTGTTTTTGGGGCATTATGCCAGACGTCGACTGCAAGAATACCAAGAAAGTGAAGCGGCAGAATGTCTATCCAAGGCCAGGTCATTGTTAACCATCAACTCAATGATTAGAAAAGATACTGTCAGTATGATGTAAATGTGAATTTTCTTCATTCATTCTGGTAGTTTGATTCACCATATGGATTGCATAATACTGTTTAATCTTCAGACGGCAGCATCATTTTGACAACAATCAGAGAACATGTAATATGACAGGTGACTTAAATTACCTCTTCATCTTATCATAATAACAATTAGACTGTATTGATCTATTAAACATGCCCCCAATTTGTGCCCTGTGTTAGATATTTGTTTCAGATACAGGTTGTTAATCCCTTATTCTTAAGTCCAAAATCCACAAACCCCTGAAATATTGATTTTATGGAGTTTCACTCGAGACATGCTAGAAATGTGACGCCTTGGAGGCCGAGGTTGGGATAGCCCGGGGCTGGCTGGTATTACTGCTGATATACAGTAATGACGTTCACACACATTTGTAGACCCCCAAACTTAAGCATTATTCAATATTTCGGGATCAGGACAATTTCTGAATCTGGTAATGACTCGGTCCCCAAGCATTCGGGATAAGTGATTCTCAACCTGTAATAGACTCTCTCTTAATCTAACTCAGCAATTCAATTATTTTCTTGCCTTGGAAACTAGACATTGTCAGATAGTGAATCAGGACTGTTTAATTTGGTATTTTAACTATTGTATTATGTTTATAATGGGAGTCATTCAATGTAGTTTCTGTTGCAGTCCTGTCCATGTTACCCAATCTTAGAACATCACTTATGCAAGCTTTGGATGCTGAGAACATTACAAGTCAGCTTAAATCCAAGTATGCATGTTCCCATTACCATAATTGAAGCTTTAAATAGTGATATAATTATTGATTCAATCCTCTGCCCCTCCCACACACAACCAATAAATATGAATGGACACTTTATAAAACAAAAGGCCCATTTCTGCTTCTTTTGACGTGATTTATAAAAACCAGTATTGACAAGATTAAATCATGATGATACATTGGGTTTAAAAGGTGCACGAGATGTCCAATAATTACTCAAGGGCAAAGGTAATGCAGAGCTGATTTTTTATACAAATACTCATTATCATAAGAAGTCTTATTTGGGGCAGCCAGCTTGCTTAAAGAATTTGTATTATTATAACTTGGGGCTCAAAGGTCATGTGGGCTGATTTTGCAAGTAGCCATGGATATAAGAGGGATCCATGTTTAATTTGGGGGAGGTAGCTTGCCTTACAAGAAAATGTGCCACCAAAGTCCACCAGAACAGAAGTATATAATAAGCTCAGTTTTCGGGTGAGCTTTGCTTGAAATGACACCTGATTTTTTCCTGCCTTTTATCGGTTTTCAGACCAAGCAACAAGCTGGAGTTGTGGGAAGAGCTCAAAATAATCAGTAAGATATTAATTTTGATGGTCTGTTTAAGTGTTATTAGTATGATTTCAGTTCTAACATGAATCTGTTGATTTTGCAGGTTTCACTCGCACAATTGTGGCAGTGTATGGCTGCTGCATGTTGATTTTGATGCTGCGGGTTCAGCTTAATATCATTGGGGTTATATGTACATAGACAGCAAGCTTGAACAAGATTCTCAGGTAATTTCCACACATGCATCCCATATTTGTGTGTAAGTGTGATAACACATTCACATCTTGTTTATTGTTGCTGAGATTGATGTGTTTGATTGATTTATGAAAATTAGAACTCTGAATGCCAAAAGACATCACCAAAAGTACAACAAAAGTATCTTGGGAAGATTGAATACATCCTTAATCAAGGTGGGTACCTTTTGTTTAATCTCCGGACAACAAGCCAATAAGTAATGTCCCACTTACACCAAATACACCTATAAGTAGTTTCTGGAATCAATTAAGCTTGTCCAGTTGTCCAATGAGAGGCCAGCTTATAAGTCAATTTAGTGGACAGATTTGTCATATAGAGGATCTCTATCCAACTTTTAATAAACTTAACAGTGTGTGATCTGATAGTAGGGGCATCATCAGCAACAAAAAATGCAAAATTATCGATGTGTCTAATACAAGAGTGTATCTTACACAAGAGTCAATATGTTAGCTAACTTTTTTCCATTGAGTTTTACAAAGACATTTTCTTTTATATTGGGTCCCACAGACTATTGAGATTCATCTGTTTCTGGATCATGATTTATCTGATTTGAAGATATTTTTTTTATGCATAGGAGTGACTGATTTAATCAAGGTGGTGAAGTCAGCTGTAGAGCAAGTACTGGCCAGGTGGGTTATTGGTCTCTCAATGTGGAGTCATTCTAGTGTATGTTGCCTTCCTAATTTATCACTTTTGCATTTGTGTTTAGTGTGCCTCTGACACAAAAACTTAGTCTGCATGAAATAGATGACATTTTACAAGCCATTCGTCGACAAGTGGAACATTGCAATGAAATACATGATGACACAATGTCCACTCATTTGGCTAAATTCATGGTACCCCCTGAAAACCACAAAGATCTCAAGGTTTGAGAAAAAATTTCAAAATTGTTTTGATTTGTGAGCATCATGGATGTATGTGAGATATGTATGGTATGTACTCTTATGAAATACTAATGCACTTGGTTCTAACGTTTGATGCAGTCTGGGACATTGAGCAGTGAAGATATGCTTTTGGACAATCTAGATATGGAAACACGTGATATAATAGAGAGGTATGTCCTGTGGTGTTTATTTATCAACTATTTCTCCATCAGTTAATTTAGCCTTTGTAGTTAATGTTATAATTTAGGTAAAGTGCATTTGATGTGTTTGTGTCCTTTAGTCGTGACTTTGATGTCATTCTCTCGCTCTGTTTGAATACAAGTTTTGCTCGGCTACTTGATAAAACAACAGAATACTTCAAGCCTCAGGACTTGAATCAATCCAATGAATTTGTGAAGTATGTGGTTTTGACATTAAATGACAAAAATGATAAGTGGTTGTGACAGTATATTTACATTAATACAAACATGGTCATTACCAAAGAATGATATATCAACTGTTCCACATCAGGCCCACTGCCTGACTGACTTACATTCTTGAATTATGAGAGGCTCAACTCTCTGTGAATCTGTTTGTCTGCATAGTCAATGTCAGTTTTTCACTGTTCATTATAGTCCCAATGACATCAGCATGGCTATGGCCAAGGTGATACCCATCATGACTGGTCTAGTACACACTGTAACTGGGGACCCACCAAATCCCATTGTTCAGGTGCTGAAACACATTTTCATACTGTTGACCCAAGCTTTGTAAGATTCCTCAGTTATTATTTGAAAATTTTGTGAATTGTCAGCTATTTTTTAATCATGTTTTATGGATGTACTCCAGGAACTGTTGTTGAAGGAACAAGTCAAGGATTTTGCAGCCAATGTCTATGAAGCATTCAGTCAACCAGGGGCAGGATAAAAGGCCTTTTGACCCGAATATTCCTTTTCTCTGTTCAGTCATATTTATATCACTGGTTGTATACCCATATATGTATACGTGTTTTGATATCTTCCATGGAGCAATAAAATGTTTATCTATTTTATCTATTACATTTTGATCTTTTCATGTGTGTCTATACATTGTGAATCTGTGGGCTGATGGCATTTAATTGTCTTGGGTGATGTGAAGCATTGCAATAGGCCCGCAATGGAACATGAGGTATAGAAATAAACTCGCTAATACATACATACATACATACCAACATACACTCACACACACACACACACACACACACACACACACACATATATATATATATATATATATATATATATATATATATATATATATATATATATATATTTATATATATAAATACATATATATATATATTCTGGTATATAATATATATATATAAACATAACATATGTGTATTTGAACATATATGTTATTATTATATACCTATTACATGTCGCTGGATGTTGTTAGCCTCCATATAATTAACAGATGAATGGGAATTATAACATATGGTCTGGTAGAAAAGCGAATATTGAAAGCTATATCAACTTAGGTTGATATGAGGATTTACACCGGTTGGCCTGAAAAAAATTGTATTTTCTGGACATAATGTGTGGAATATGTGTTTGTTTGATATCTGATGAAAAATCTAAAGAGGTTGGTACCTCCTTGAACACGATTTATCTGTTAAAATGATATTGTTAAAAAAAAGGTCCTATTTTGAGCGATAATATCACGGTTAACAAAATCGCCCACACATTTGTTGCCTCTGTAAACGAACAACTCGACTACCGGGTTAAAAACGCTAAGCAGCTTACCCTGTTATTCAGTATTTTATTTTCCATGAAATTGTGAAAAATTGATTTCTTTCGTATTTATTTGCGCCATGTTCGACCGAGAGAGTTATAAACAATCTACCCTATCACTCGTTTAGAGATGGGTCACTGGACATTGTTACATAATCAATCCGCAACTTGATATCTAAACCTCCTTACTGAAATAACAACCTGTACTGAGATGACAAGCTGTACATCGATAAATCAGTGCAGGTACTTAAACAATGTGATGTCTTCCCACCAAAATGAGCAGAAGTTTTCCCACCAAAATGAGCAGAAGTTGTTGTTAATGAGCTGCTATAACAACAAAGTTAATCTAGTCAAAGTCCCCTAGCCCCTTGGCTGCGGGCCCTGTTTACATGTTAATGATATTCAATAATCGCATCAAGGGTCTAGGCTAACAAGATCTCTTGAACTGGACTGGCATCCCAGATTTGAGTCATTGTCTCTCATTGGTCAGTGTCACATTTTCCAAAGATTCGGCCCCATAATTGGTTAAGTACACTCTGTTTTACACCTTTTTTTTCATAGGAACTGAAGTATTTGCGGTTTCATAATCATGGAAATGACTCCAACAGAAGCCCTCGATTACATGCAACAGTCGCATGGCATGGTATTGAAAGACTTGTGCGCTCTGCTGCTTGATGGGTCGTGACTATTTTGTGAATGTGCCTGCGGTGGCTGGGAAACAATTTGCTATAATTTGCCACTGCTCTCAATGCAATGCTTGGAATGGGTCAGGGTTCAACACCAACGGTTGTCCGCCTGCCCGGGACAATTGATTTGTCATGTCGGACAAGTGACTTGCCTGTTCAACCGGATGAGTGATTTTTATGTGCCAGGCATGCATTCTGCAACATCCTGATTTGTTGTTTCACGCTGAGTGGCACCCTTGATCACACAGTCGATGAGAGAAAAGACACACAACTGGTCTCTATAACTGACTGTATTACGTAAACATACTATCATGCAGCTAAGTGATTAAAGTGCTTGTTGTGGTGCCAATTTGAACTTGTGGGATGCCCCCTATTTCCAGAAGACATTTAATGTGTTCTCATTAGACACAGACTACAACATGACGTCACATAAAACCCAGGGTGCTTATCACAAGCCAGTTTCATGAGCCAGACGCTCGCAACTAAGGTCAATCCGGGTCGCAACCTTTGCATTGATTGGTCAAGCTAGGGGCTGTCAAAAAGAATAACGAACATTTCTAATGAATATTCAGACGCACCAGTTTTAGACCTTGTCTTGTCGTAGACTCTAGGGCGAGAAGCGTAGCGGAACCCCTGGAGATTGGGACGCAAACTAGAGTTAATCCCATGGTTTGTTGATAATTCAGTGTATTAACTAAGCCTAAACACAAATCATTGACTGACTCTGAGAGGAATTCCAACAGTTATTTTGAAAACCTGTGATTTAAGACTTTAACTTGGCTTTTGGTATAGGAATTGTCCAACAAATTTGGCTTGAACCTGTTGAATTATGTAATAGTTCTAATGCCAGTGTCCTTATTTCGTAAACAGATAAAATGTTTTATGCACTTAAATCGTTATTCTTGTCACTAGGTACACGTACGCTGTTTTTCTTAAACTTTGTAGTTTGAAAGTATTTGACACAAATAGGATTAATAACTGCACAACTCCCTGAGCATTTGCCCATTCAACTACCCCACCCATAACCCCAGCCCCCAGTAAACAGATCTGTACTGAGATTTGGATCATCTTGTTATCTCTGCCTGGACCCAACCATTGCAGGTATACATCCTCTGCTGTTGGATGTTACTATGATGTTTATGGGATTATGCTGTGGTTGTAAACTGATCAGTTGCAAGCTTAAATGTTTTTAATTTTGCAAGTCAACTTTGATTCTGTTGTAACAACATAACATTTTTTTTATTGGTTCAATGTGATTGATGATTGTAGATGAGCAATAACCCTTTTGTATAACTATTCTGTCAGTGCTAAAGATTCCAAAGTTTTATAAGACTACTGGGAACATCTCCATGGTAGTGTGAACTGCTGAAGCCCTGTGTCTGAGCAAACAATGGATCTTGCCCTGGCCAGCTTCCTTCCTGTAATACTCCGTATTGATGAAAAGCAAATGTAAAATCTCTTTTATGTCTTTTTTCCGGCAAGGATGTGTTTTCAAGACTAGACCTATCAAAGCTTATCCACAGAGGTCCAGATACACAGCATTCCATGAAAGTGGAATTGACTGACCAACTTGATTGTATATTCTATGGCACAACCCTCCATTTCCGTGGAAGCTTGACACCTCAGCCTCTTCGGGATACTGACGGAAACATTCTTTTATGGAATGGTGAAATCTTTGGTGGGCTACCGGTAATTTCTTTCACAATATTCTGTGATTATATTTGTTCTTTACAATATTAGAAAGACAAAAAAAAATGTTTTCTTCATAATAACTCATTATGTAATGTTGTCCATAAATATGATAAATTTGAGGAGCACAGTCGAGCATGAATTCCTGTATCATGCAATCTCAACATATTTACACCATAAATAGAACACATGGATGTACTTGAACAAAACCATTATGTGCGCTGTTTTGTAATACTTATTCTCCATTCTGTGATTTTTTGTTTCTGACAGCTTTTCTCTACCTGTTTACCTGTTCACAGTTAATCTGTGTACAATGTAATACTGTACTTGGTTGATTAAACTACCATTGGAACCAATAACAAGTTTTACATCTATTTGCATTTCTGTCCCAGGGCTCTGTCTGACCTTTGACCCCATATTTAATATTGTAAATTGATAATAATCTGTAGGATCATGTTATCCCATTGGGAAACTAACACTGGTGTACCTCAGCAGTCTGAAGACCAATTGTTATTTCTTTATTGCAATATTTAAAGTCCAGTGAAACCTTAAATAAGAGAGATTGTCAGTGACCTTGACCTCACCCACCCTTAATAAAGATTGCTTATATGATACATTGAAGTGATACATTTTTCAATATAGTTTGTTCAATCTTATTGCGCACGTAAACACTTCTTGGCATGCCACTCAAGTGGTTCAATTACTAGACCAGTGTGACTAGTCAGTGTATCTGTCTGTTACCTCTCTTATTTCAATAGTTCCTTCGATATGAAAAGTCAACTTTGTATCACTTTCTGATGAAAACCTTTTGTTCCATTTATAACCAATGGAAAATTGTTAACTGAAGTTTCTAAGCATGCAGAAGACAGATCGTAATTTCTTTAAGGTCAAATATTTAGTCAAGCGGGACCTTAAACTGGTGGTGTTACTGGAGACCTTGTCACTTGATGGTCTCTTGTTTAACAACGTTGTTACACAACCGAGTATGCAGTGCTACAATTAATGGCTGTTATTTTGTTCATTCAGGTATCTGCTTGTAAGAACGACAGCAATGTTTTACTAGAACATCTTGGGAAATGTAAAGATGAGAGGGAGATTCTTGGTCTGTTGGCCTCTATATGTGGACCATGGGCTCTGATGTTTTATCAGGTATGCATCTATGAACTGTTTATTCAAATATATGTTAAGGAACATTTTCAACTAGACACCATTTTCTTGCAAGCTTATGTTATTTTTAATTTTTCTTTTCTAGGCATCTGTCAAGAGACTGTGGTTTGGTCGTGATGTGTTTGGGAGGCGAAGTTTGCTTTGTCAGAGAGATGCAAATGACAGTGGTGTGGTCACATTTGCTTCTGTGGCCTTGTCCCAAATGGTATGCTCATTTAAACATGGTGAACCTTATTGAGTAGGTCACTGTATTCTGTTATAAGTATATCAACCTAAACTTGATGTTATTATTTATTGACACTGTTGCAGCAACCATGGGTTGAGATTCCGGCTATAGGGATATATGCATATGACATCTCCTCTCCATGTCTGCAATTCATCTTATATCCCTGGGCACTCCCTACTTCCTCTGATAACATTGATCTTAACCACGTGACATCATCAGGAGATGTTTTGCTCTTCAATCAACATTTAAGTGATGTATCAAGTGTGTGTGACATTCCTTTGGTAACTGGAAGTTTAGCTCCTTTGGTGCATTTCTCACAACTGGACCAGTCTCTGCCATCAGAGATTACAGATGACCAACTTAAGCTTAATAGTAGACATTTTATAGAGACCAAAGATATATCCTGTGCAGATTTACATAAATGTTCCTCTAAGGAGCAGCATAGTTTGGCATTGGACTTGATAGAAAGGCTAGGTGCAGCTGTTAGGACTCGTGTAGTGAGTCAGGCCCAGGTTTGTCATCAGTGCATGCCTGACTACATCACACACTGTCAGCACCCCATGTCTGATCCACATGATGTGTGTACCATCAGCCTCAGTTGTGATTCTGGTACTAACAGCAATCAAAAAGCTGTTGGATTGCAGGATGCATCAGCATTACAATCTCAGCCGGACCAAGCCAGTCTCAGCAGACCTATGTGCAACCATGCCAGAGTTGCTGTTCTGTTTTCTGGGGGCATTGATTCTCTTGTCATTGCTGCTCTTGCACACAGGTATATGTGATGTGTATTTAGTAGGAATAATTTGAAATCTTACAGACAAAAAACTAACATGCAATGTCATTTTGCAGATAACCAAATAAATATTGTAATCCTTGCAATATTGTAAATGTCTGTGAAGACTTTTGTCATATATATATACATATGACTGAAACCACTAAAAGCCATAGCCATTACTTGGCTGCATTCCTATTAAGTCTTTTAATTCCAGATATGTGGAGGAAAATGAACCCATTGACCTTCTTAATGTAGCCTTTGCACAGAAGCCTCCTCAGCAGTCTTCAGGGAAAACAAAAGGAAAGAACAGACACTCTGCACAGTGTGTACAATGGGCTTAATTGTACATTATTTATTAACATCAATTACATTTATCAACATAAGACAGTAAGGGGGTAGTTTATGTACTGAGAGTTCAATGAAACTACACAAACCCATTTCTGGATATGCTGTGTGAAGGCATTCAATGTCGCATGGTGACCTCTATAATGTACCGGACCGTATTACTGGCAGAAGTGGCTTGATGCAACTGAAGACCGTAGCACCTCATAGAAAATGGAACTTTGTTGAGGTAAGTTGCTTAGAATTTTTTTATGGTTTTGAATATGTTGTATGTGATTTATTTATCATTTATTCAGCAATGTAACAAAATATAATCTGTGAAATTACTGTATTTAAATACTAATTTAACTGTTCTGAACATCAGCAAAAAAGTCTTTTACAGGTTTGATAAATGCTATTTGTTTATGATCAAATGTATGTGGGTAGTTACTTAATCTTTTCTGACAGGCAACACCATCTACCATGTTTTCTTCATGTATAGGTTGCACTTAGGTATAAGTCTCGCCCAATTTTGTCCCTTGAAAGTAAACTTGACATTGAAGATAAGGTTATAAGTCGTGAAGCCCCTTACATCATGTAGTTCACTAATGGTCGCCTGCTCGTCAGATAAAAGTGATTCTGTTTGTGGGAAAGTACCAAGTTTTTTGTCTGATTTGCAATGTTGATTATTTTGCATATCCCAAGTCTGATCCAAAACAAACTCTTATGCCATAAATACCTACGTTACAGTATCTTTTGATGTACTTGCTTGTATGTGAAACTCAATCTATTATAGTTTCATTTTGATGTTATTTAAGGAGACTGCCACGTTTGGCTTACCATTGAATTTTTGCCACTTTTTGTAGCATGTTTAAAATATGAGTAAATCAGTTATGGCTTCTGTTTTTAATGTCAATAAACTGACCTTGCAAACTTCCATGTGTCATGGGACATGTAGATTTTAGATGGTACAAATTACCATCCACGTCAGCCTAAGTGGATGCAGGAAGATCGGTGTCTAGCCCTGCTGTATGCCCAAGCTAAATTGTTAGTACTGTAGTGGAATTGTTTGATGAAGCTAGTCAACACATGGAGGTCATTTAAGAGGGGCCGCAACCATTTGCTGTTATGTACCTGGTGTCAATTTTAAGGAATGGTTATAATCGTAACATTGCTAGTCCTGCTCAGTTTCCTAGCCCCTTGTATAAGTCGCACCCCTGATTTTTTTCTCCATTTCAGACACCAAAAAGATGTGAACTATACATGAGTCAATATAGTTGAAATCAGCAGTTGGTCTCTCAACAATGACTTTCTTGTCTTTTAGATTGATGTTCCTTTAGATGAGCTGAAAGAAAAAAGGTAGCAGTGTTTTTTCATGCTTTGGGAATAGCTATCATTAATTATCACCATTTCCTGGCCAGTGAGTGTTTTGGGAATAGCTATCATTAATTGTCACCATTTCCTGGCCAGTGAGTGTTTTGCTTCCGTCTGTATGTCTTGTTTGCGTAACCACCAGGGGGAGCACCGTATCCAGCTTAGTCTACCCACTCAATACTGTGCTGGATGACAGTATAGGATGTGCTATTTGGTTTGCTGCTAGAGGCCAAGGAGTATTACCATCAGAGGATGACAGACCATACACCACCACTGCTAGGGTGAGACATTGGAATAATTATTAAGTTTACACTCTATACAGAGACAGAGGGAAGGAGACTTGTAACTGAGGCTGAACATATCTTAGCCTCATTACATTCTTATGCTTGGTGTTAATTGTGTGAAATTCACCCCAAAAAAGACCAGTCATGATTTGGATGAATAATTGGGCAGATGAATCATTTGTTGAGTTTCTTGGTTAGTATTAATGATGATACGTTATTGATTATAGAGGCTCTCTATGTTTCTGTCAAGGTGGTGTTGGTTGGGATGGGGGCAGATGAACAGCTGGTTGGATATTCCAGACATAGAGTCAAGTTCAAGTGAGCTCACTCATTTCACAAATGCATAAAACTCATTAGCATAATCATGGTGCCAACTGGACAGGATGTCATTAATGTTGTTATATATGTGGGTGTCCACCAGTACGTTTGGCTGGTTGGGACTGGTAGATGAAATGAAGATGGAAATAGAGCGCATATCATCTCGTAATCTGGGCAGGGATGACAGAGTGATATCAGATCACTCGCGTGAGGCTAGATTCCCCTTTCTCGATGAGGATGTTGTCTCCTTCCTCAACAGCACACCTGTTTGGAAAAAGGTATTTCTGGAATCATTTTGGTCATGTGTTGTACTTTTTCCACAGTGTACCTGCATGCTTTTCCACTTAACCTCAATTGTGATTGATTCCAGTGCAACTTGTATTTGCCTCGTGGCATTGGTGATAAGTTGCTGCTCAGACTCGCTGCCTCCCATCTTGGTCTGATTCACGGAGCTACTCTTCCCAAGCGAGCCATACAGTTTGGCTCTCGCATTGCCAAGGCTGAAAATGCCAAAGAGAAAGCATCAGATGTCTGTGACAGACTTGCATAACTTTAATGATGCTTGAGTCTTCTTTATCTCATAAGTTTAAAAAATAAACTTTGATACACATGTGTGTGGTATCAATTGTGAAAGCTATCTATCATGACCCATTTGCATATTCCACATATGGACTTTGAATTATTTAGAGGATAAGCCCAATTCTATTCACTGCATGTCTCATCCAGGATCAGTTTGTCCCTTATATGGCAGCCTTCTATGAACTCACTCACCCTCTTCTTCCATCAAGCTCCCTGCCCCCACCCTGCCTCACATAGAGGACTTCAGCTGTCATTTCAAATTGTTCATTGATAGTTCTGCAAGCACATTTGGAACATGGTGATTATTTTAAAGGAAATTAGTTAGATCACATGATGCTGTAATCTAGATGAACAATGAGGCCCAAATTAGAGAAGAAATGCTTGTTTTCCCTTTGATGACCACCAAATATGTCCCTTACCAAAAACATAAGTCAATAATGTGAGTACTATGCACCTGTGTCATTGACATCACACGACTTTTATTCATGTGGTCAGTTCAATGCAACCGGTGTCAGTCTGTCATTTCACAAATCAAGCTTATTAAATGTGTATATGTTTACAATTGCACATATAAAATTACTACTTGTGTCAGTATATACAGTTACACGTGTACCAAGCATGTATGAGTGTGCCTGAACATATTGTTATCACTAGATCACTTTTGCAAAACTATCGGCGAAAGAGATATTCAACGAATATTGAATATGAACTACTACCGGACTGGTGATATTGAGTGGCCTGAAAACTAGCTATAAATGACTCAGGAGGCAGTAAATCGATGTAACGACTCAGGTGATGACAAGATCCCCTTATCCCATCCCTGACCCCGCCCTAATCCTCGTTGTGAACCAACCCAATTTCTAGTCGTTTCTCCACCCTTGTTTCCGTCGTGACCCCAGGTTAATCTCTGCCTTAAATTCGCCTAGCCCCGGTAGTGTCAATAGACAATACATAGTCCTGCAGGACTAGAACTCGCCCTAATCCCTACCATTACACAGATTAATCCTCGCCATGACCCTCTCGCTAATCCCTTTCGTTGCCTTATCCTGATCCCAGATGTGGCCCAGCCTAATCTTTGCCATGACCCTATCCTAACATCCTTCGTGACCCCATTCCTATGCCCGCCAAATCGCAGTCGTAACTCCATCGTTATTCCAACCATGATCCCTCCATTATCCCCGACACGAGATGAAACCGTTTTCAAGACAGTCATAACGTGTATAATTATAATTATAAACTGGCTACTACGCGTTCTGCTGCGACCTCAAGGTACCCCACGGGTCAAACGCAAAGAGAAGCATTACTTCAACTAAGCCTCCTTGGGCCTTTTCTGGAGTGCTCCATATTGATATGCATTGACAACCAACAAACAGACATACAATCACGGATATGTATTAGCTTAGATAATGTTCGTGAGATAGTACAAACGGAAAAAACAAAACACAACCGCAGATCCCTACATTTGCATTCTGTATTGCCAGAGACAAACATTCACTCAGCTTTATCACTCGAGTTCTTGTAAAAAAAATAACGAAGTATGGTGTTCCCTTTTGGGAATTCAACCGTCTCTTATGAAGACTTGATGCTAAAAGATTAGCGGCACGACTATATCTACAGCAATATTATTCAATTCAAAATTCCTATTTGCTCATTATCTACGCTTTGCGGTCTACCATCACTACACTTTCTACATTACCACTTTAACGTTCAGTTGCCTCATATTTCAAATTTTATCCTTTATCCACTTTTTCTTATATAGCACCAACAATCGAATTCTCTGATCAGACAGATGTTTCAGAGTACGCAAAAACGCCCTTATATTTTTTAAAGATAGGCCACAAACAATCGTTAATATTGTCTGTGGCCAGCATCGTCTTTCCAATGAGTCGTCATCTAATGCGATCTGGATATGTCGACCATTTTTGGACACTGGTTCTGGATGGTAGGACGACGTGGTCCCGATTTGGGCCTGTCCGCTACATTCTCGGTAAGGTGTAGACTACCGTCTGCTCAGTCCCTTGGGTGTGATCCATTCTTCGTCAGGATCTGGATGGCGGTTGAGTGAGAACTGTTGCCGCTTTAAGCGAATTCTTTGTCCTTAAACTCCCATCAACGATTTCGAAATGTACAAAGTTCCATGCAAACGCGATCAGCAGGGCCTTCATCGTCTATCACTTACGCATGGCCATTTCGTTGACTATCCATGGTACGCATAAACAGTGCGCACTCCGAGATTGAATCTGGCAATGTATACTCTCGAAAAAGCGACAATTTGAAAGGGTATGTTGCTCCTTATGGAGTGCATCTTGATACACTCAAGGATCACCACACCGGTGGGTATAGGGCTAGGTGTTAGTTGATTGGTGATCTCATGAGGCACTTTTACCTTGTATCTGCTGACTAGGTTTTCGCCACAAGAGTATTGCCCAGTATGTAGACTTGTACCAGATCTTCATGATTCATTTTAGTCAGGCACAGAGAACCAGTACATATATAAATATAGGTGTTCTCGTGACATGTATATTTTACGTAGACTAGGGTAGTGTCGCAGGAAACGAGACGACACTGGCTTATTGTGGTAAGTCGAGCAGATCTATTTATGTATGCTCTTGAGAAAGCAGCAAGAATTTGTATTAAGTTTACTTCTAAAGGAGCTTAATATGAACAGATTTGTACCGGCGTGAGTATGCCCTTCGTCTCTGACGCTTGCATAAATTCCAGCAACTGACACAAAGGATATAAATGAAATGTTTCTAAAAACTACTTTTCACAAAAAATTATAAAAATGTTGCTGTTAAAAATTATAACTGACTTAATTCCAAATACTGTTGGAAATGAAAACCGTCAAAGTCCAACTGGCGGCCCCAGCTATTCACAACATTGCGTAACATATTTTTGACGTTATCCTATCCAGAATATATACGTTCGCATGTAGATAAATCACAGATAACATGATTATGTCCTAAACAATGGAAGGGTCGAATCCTTTCAGCATCTACAAAAGGTATAAATGAGATGAGAATTGTTCGAAATCGCCGAAAAATCCCTCTTTTAAAATAACAGTTTAGTACACGCTTACCTTATCAGAATGCGAATAATATTTTATAACTTCAGAGGTACTCAATATCAAAAACGGTGATTTGCCATATATTTTTGCTCACGAATGGATGTGAGAAATGTTGAAAAACGTCATTAACACAAAGATGGATGGAATAATCGGAATGTATTTTACTTGCTTCAAGACGAACGTATACCATAACGCACAGCATCACGCACACCATAACGCGTACCGTAACGCAGGCAGTCCCAATGTAACATATATATCAATACGTTTTTATATACATACTGTGCGTTGTAAACGATAAATGTTTAAAATAATAAGAAAGAAATCCAAAAATATTTTAATTCTCTTCCGATGGGAATGTTGTGCTGTTGGAAGAGAATAGAAGTGGGTCAAATCAAGGAGCGACAATGTCAACGCACAGGACAAAAAGCTATTTATATAATTTTATGTAGTCTTTTTTCTTGCGTATATACGTTATCTACATCCTTTGTAAATACGCTAAAAGATACTGTATAACCTTATTGCTGTCAACACTTACTGAACACGGGCAAATAGTCTTTAAATAGACAGTCAATTGTACATTACGATCAAACAACACGTTATCACAATTATAATGTGAAATTGTTGCCATGTATATAGTAACGGCGTGAAATGTGACGGCCGGATTACACATCTATAAATAAACTGTAGAAACAAACAGTTATTTACAAACCACACCTTTAACAACACCTATAACAACAAGATGCTCACAATCACTCAGTGCTAGTCAAATAGTGTAGTCGTAGAGGGGCCCATTTGTGAGATACTTGGTCATACGGTACGTCTGTTACCCAGTTTATATAGCATTGCATACCTCTCGTTTCTTGAGCTTTTTTTCTCTGTTCATAAACACATTTGATAATGGTTGAAATTAAATTCCATATCTGTAGATTAAATAGTGAAACACCTCATACCTAAACGATGCTATATATTGATTATCAAAACTCGCAGAAGCAGATAAATAGTCACATAGATTACTGACGACAGCTGTAGGGCAATATGCATTGTTAACATTCATGCATACATACACTCGTTACATCCACTGCAATCGCGTTTGCATTCATTGTCACTAGATTCTACAATTCCATCGCTTAAGGGCTATACATAGGTACCTAGCTAAACGTAGTTAATTAGTATTACTGCCAATGTTGCGGTGGCCATGACTGTTGTTGCTGTTGGTTTTGTGCAGGTTGCTGTAAATGGGTTTCTACTGGGGCTGGTGGGGGCCATGCGGCTTGCCATACCTGACCGTTTGTCCCAGTCGGCTTCTCATCACTCACTTGTGGCTGCGTCGTGCTCTCGGTTGTACCATAGTCAGTCACTCCGTCAACTTCTCCGTTCGCCAGACTTCCCTTAGAGACTGATCGCATGCTAGAGATTTTATACGTTTGCCGGTAGTTCGTGTCCACCAAGCCATGTAATTCTGTCTGTCCTTCTCTGTCGATACGCCGTTGCTTCAACCATAAAATCGTGCCAAATATAATGGTTTCCAGAGCGTAGAGGGCGCCAACCACGTAGAATACGTCATCGTATGATTTCCTCAAGTCGTAGATAACACCTAGAAAACGAACAGCGGTATTTTAGGAAGGCTTGTAACACATTGAGCGACATGTTTAACAACTGGGATCATTCAAATCGCTTTGGATAAAATACTCGAATGAAATTGAATTTTCATTGCGTAAATTCCCGCTGATCTGCTATTGGATGGATGAAATTATTCATTCCATCCATTAGTCATTGCGATTTCAGGTAGTTTCTTAAGAAATCATACATACTTTATGAGGAGGAGAACAGGTTTAATTGGGACTCACCCGAGAAGAACGGTCCGACGAGGATACCCATGCCAGACCAGAAGTTGGTGAAGGACCAGGCAATATCTATGGGAAGCTCTGTTACCTCGCCTGATGCCGCATACGTGTACACGATAGTCATTCCAAGAAAGCCACCCATAGCTTCAACACACATACACCCGAGAATATTTTACGTCATGATTAGACTGGACAATAATTCGACTTATATCATTGTCGGTTGAAGTCCCAGTTCCCCGAAGGGATGAGCAGTGACGACCAGTGGCTTACACATGCTGAGGAAGCAGATAGACGAGTAGTTGACGTCGATGAGGGGCCAGAAGAAACAGATGACAGATAGGGCCGCGGACGCGATTACGTTAATGTTGATCAACTTGCCCTTCAGATAGTCACCCAAGAAAGAGGCGACAATATATGTGCAGCACTCTGCAAGAGAAAGGAGCGTCAATGCCCAGGAGGCCTTGGTAGTGTTGATGCCATGTAGATCCATGTAATAGGCCTAGTGACACACACAATCCGCGAAAAGGGTTAAGGAACTCACACGTTTCATGTATGTGGCGAATGAACACATTAATTTCATGTATGGGGCCAAAGAACATTCCATTATGGGGCCAAGGAACACATTCATTCCGTGAATGGGGCCAAGGAACACATTCATTCCGTGAATGGGGCCAAAGAACAAACACATTCAAAATACGGGACCAAGAAGACTATCCCTTGAAGGGGCCCAAGGAACGCGCATATTCCATGTATGGGGCCAAAGAAGACACACACAATCCATGAAAAGGACCAATGAACGTATACATTCCATATACAGGATCAAGGAGCAATCTGTGAAGACGGCCTATAGGGACACAAAAAATCCATGAATAGGGTCATGGACCACAGCGCCAAGGAAAACATGCATTCTATGAAAATGGCCAATGAACACATGCATTCCACACACAGGGCACAGGAACACAAACATACCATATAGGCCACATAGTATACTCAATTCATGCAGAAGATCTTCAGACAATCCGAGAGTAAGTTTAGTAATACACAGTACATTGTGCAGCCCATTCAACACGCCAGAATCCATTCAATCGACCTTGCAGCACCATAAAATCCATTAATTTAATCGGCTTAGTAACACTCACTGAAACCACTTAGTCGGTAGGTGAGTAACACACGATTCACCTAATCGGCTTAATAACACAATCCATTAAGTCAGTCCAGTAACTCACGATTCATATCAAGGGAGCGTAATAACAAACAATCCATTCAATAGGTCACACGATTCGTTCAGTCGGTCCAGTAACACACGATTCATTTAGTCGTCATATTAACCCTATTCGGTCCAGTAACACACGATTCATTTGGTCGGTTCAGTAAAACACAATCCATTCTTTCAGTCCAATAACACACGATTCATTTAGTGGACCGCGTAAAACAATGCATTTAGTCGGAATATTGCGACACACACAATACATTTTGTAGCAGCCCAATCCACATCACACAACTTTATGTTGGATCAACTATCCACCGAAATAGACACAACGTCTCTGCGTTATTAATGTTTATTGGCACCATACTTGTTGAATTTATAGTATTACAATAATTTAAATACAGAATGGCCAATGAAAACTATTGCATGAGTGTCATAAGGGTTTATATGCATGTCAAAGCATGGTAAAATAATATGACTGTAACTACTCACAAGATTAACGAATGGCATGAAGAATCCTAGATAATTGAGACCATTTCCTAAGTACCAAAGTACTATCTCCGGGCGGTCTTTAACCTCCTTCAGGGTACAGCACTGCCGGGAAAACGTGGTGAATGGGTTCTGGAAGCAATCGACACGCTGATGATATTAACATGCTGCATATGGTGATGGTATATTACTGGTCAATCGCCTTATAGGTCAGCAATGACTTGTCAGTGACAAGATCAATTCACTGCTGACAGGTATTATGACCGTCTGTTCTACTACATGCGTGTATATAATTCACCAACCATGCTCTCGATGGAATCAAGTTCGTGTGTGGGGGAGGGTA
This sequence comes from Urechis unicinctus, assembly GCA_034190875.2. Taxonomy (NCBI): domain Eukaryota; kingdom Metazoa; phylum Annelida; class Polychaeta; order Xenopneusta; family Urechidae; genus Urechis; species Urechis unicinctus. The sequence continues at coordinate 56,474,285 of CM067350.1, read as the reverse complement.
GGCTGCTCGGTTCGTCGTCATATTCGTTCAGTCGCTGCATATTGGGCGAATC